>JANAVB010001466.1:0-48300 GCA_029216955.1 Iris pallida
GCGGAACCATCGTTGCTGTTGCTTGACGGGCTTTGTGTCCGGACGAATGTTGAGCTTATGGAGTACAACCTCGGGGTTTAGCCCTGGCATGTCTTCATTGCTCCAGGCAAACACATCAATATATTCTCTGACGAGTTATAAAAGTGCCTTCCGCTCTTCGTCTGTCAGGCTTTTGCTGACAAAGATTGGCTTTGGAGAGGATTCATCGCCGAGGTCAACTGCACGACCTCGTCTTCGGTAGGAGGATCTCTTTGTTCTAAACGCTTCTCCCACTGTGCATCTAACTGTTAAACCCAAGGCTCTAACTTGAAAAGCTCGGGCACATCTTCGTCTTCTTCATAGGCGTCAGCAAATGCCATATTGACAGACAAAACTTACCTGAATACGTCTCCGATGCTGACATCCGAATCAGAAGAGGGTGATCCGGTCAAATGTGAATGCCAGTCACATTCCTCATCTGAACTTTCAGTAGTTGTTGCAGGTGTAACATACCCTAGACCAGGTCTGGTCTTGTTATAGTAATCCCGTGATTTTTCTGCCGGGACTGGCAATTGCAAAGGTAATTGCCGGCCAGTGCCATAGTTCAAGCCTGGCGTAGCCTCCATATCATACCCCTGCTTTTGTATAGGTACTTAGATTGGGAGCTATACAGATAAAGGGGCAGTCTCTCGGTGTCGGGTTCGAGATCAACTTCTTCTATCATGAAAGGCTGTGGATCATTCTTTCGGCCGAAGATGATTGGATGGTCCTCTCCCTCCACTATGAAGCAAGCGTCTTCCACAGGAGTGAGTTGGTTCGTGGTATAGACGTTTGTCACTTGTATGTGTAGGTTGGTGCCTATACCGTGTTCTATAGCATACATTATACAAAGCTTATTAAGCTCGAGGTAGTTCAAAGATAGCCCTTTATTGATGAAATAAGGTATCTTTTCAGGTGGAATTATATCGTCAGTAGAAGGAACATTAGTGTGAGCA
Source organism: Iris pallida (assembly GCA_029216955.1). NCBI lineage: Eukaryota > Viridiplantae > Streptophyta > Magnoliopsida > Asparagales > Iridaceae > Iris > Iris pallida. The sequence continues at coordinate 975 of JANAVB010001466.1, forward strand.
GCCACATACTTGGCTAGCTCTAACTCCTCTTCGGCCACCCCCTAAATTAATGAAGACTGGGAGGATGACCTGGGCAGCTTGATCATCAAGGGCTCCACTGGTGGTGCTGAACGTGGAGTCGTTGGCACACTAGTGACCCCCGGCTTAATGTTTGCTGTTGGACAGGGAGTTGTTGGCTCACTAGCAGTCCCCGGCTTAGCGCTCGGCTGTCGACTTGTCCTGGGAAGACGAATCGTCATTGGCTTAACAGAAGGATTGGACTCTTCTGTTTGTTGTTGACCGGCTCTAGGCAGCCTGATTGTCAGCGGCTCCGTAGTGGATCTCGACCCTTGGCCAGACCTTGGCAGTCGGATTGTCATCTGCTCCTTTTGTGCAGTGAGCACCGGGAGACTAGTTACTTCTCTACGCAGAGTGGCTGTAAGAGGTGCAGTCCTGCCTGGTTTGCGGGGTTGGAGATGGATTCTCAAGGATTCCTCAGGCCCCACAATGGCCTCTGTCTGCTCTTGAACATCCTTCTTGATCAGGTGCCTCTTTGATTTCTCGTACAAGCAGGAATCTAAATAGTAGGATTCGACCCCTTTAAAGGGATCGATATCGACAAATTCCATCTTTACGAAGCCGTGCTTATCGATGTACTTAAAGCACTGGTGCAATATGGAGGGCACGATCATATAATCATGTATCCACGGACGCCCCAGGAGAAAATTGTAGGAGGTGTCTGCATCGATGACATAACAGGTTACTTCCGACTGAAGGTCGCCAATTTGGCACTTCAGGCGAATCTTTTCGATGGGATAGCTTCTCCATGAATTGAAATCGCTAATTGCGGTACTGGTAGGAGTCAGCCGATACATAGGGAAATGCAGATGGTGAAGCAAGCTCTTCGGAATAATTCTTATCGAAGAACCGGGATCAATGTGCATCCGATCCACCTTGATGTCGCCGACGTATCCAGTATAATACAGAGGGCAATCGTGCAGGTTGGTCTTGATAAGCATATCCTGCAGAGTAAAGACAATATTGGGCATTGTACCTGTACAAGCGTTATTCTGGAGATCCACCGACGCGCTCTCCCCTGTGAGATTGACCTGAACCAGATATGCATCGGCATTCTGGAGTGCTTCGCTCAGTGTGACACGAACATCTTTAGAGAGTCTCAGGAGCTAATATAATGATAATTTGGCTGGTGTGTTGGTCAGTTGTGCCAAAATGTCAAAATTGTAGGACTTCTCCAGCCCGTGAGGCGTGTCTTTCCGGAGCGGCTTGTCAAAGCGGGTCTCCTTTGGCTTGGGCTTATCGGTCGGCGGAGACTGAGAAGGTCCTGGGACATCAGCAGTGGCCGGCTGACGTTCTTCAGCCGAGTTACCCGGCATGGGTTGAGTTTGTGCACCAGACCGGGTATCGACAGCTGTCCTCCATTTTTGCCCGGGGGACGGGTACTACGCCGTCTTGTGTCCTCGTCGGCAGGAAGCTGCCGAATTGGACTGACACATTGTTGGCAGCGACTGTCACCTCCTCAAAATCAATAGCCAGGGCCTTGGAGTCGATGAGGTTCTGGATGTACCGCTTCAATTGGAAGCAGTCTTGTGTAGCATGGTGGACGTAGCGATGGTAATGACAGTACTTGGGGCTCTCCATCTCTGCAGGTTGAGGTTCACGTCTTGGTGGAGGGAGCTGAATTCTGTCTCCTTGTAAGAGCATGTCAAAGATGGGCTTGACATGACTATCCTCGAATGAGTAAGTCATCTGCGGCCACTGCTTTTCTATCTGTTTCGGTTCAGGCTTCGGGGCTGTGTCGGCCACCATAGCCTGTTTGTCCTTGTTGTCTCGGTTGTTGGAGGAATTACCGCCGCTGTTGTTGTTGGCATTAGGACATTTGCCCTTGTCTTCTCCCTCCGAAATGTGCAATCCCAGTTGGCGAGCTTTCTTCAACTTGTCTTCTGCGCTAGTGGCGCTGATGATGAAAGTCTTCCAGTCCTTGAATTGACTTTCGCCCATCCAGAGGTTGATTGTGGGAAGCAGCCACTTTTGGCAAATTTCAATTAAGGAAGAGTCCGGGTTACCGGAGGGCAACTTCATCGCGGTTTGGCAAAACCGCTCAATATAGTTCCTAGTCAGCTCCTTCTCTCCTTGGACAACATCCATGAGGGTTGACATTGTCACATCTTGTCCCACCTCATAGAACCTCTCCAGGAACATATGTTTGAATCCAGTAAAAGAATGGATGCAGTTGTCCGACAGGTTGCGGTACCAGTCGAATGCGACTCCCTCCAATGTCCCAACGAACAACCGCGTAAGGATGGCATCGTCATGCGGCAGATGATCTGTTGTGACCTCAAAGTAGTTCACGTATCAGCTTGCAGAGGTCTTGCCATCATAAGGATTAATGTTGAATGGTTTGTATCGAAGAGGGAAGGGGACATCTCTCCATGCAGCGGGATACGGCTGTCATATCCTGAGGTCTTGAGAGGTTTCTCGGACGTGAAACATTGCCCGAAGCTCTGAACCTCCTTCTTGCCTCCGAGCCTCGTCTGCAACAATGGGAGCCGACATCCTGGGTAGATTGTCGTCTGGGGTTGGTACAGTTGTGTTTGAGTCTGCATTGACGGTGGGACCCAAACTTGTTTGGCCAGGCGTCCTTCCTTGGAGAGTCGGCAGGGCTGCCTTGATCTCGTCTACTGACTTGACCAAGGTATGAAGTATGGCCTCAAGAGTGTCGAGGCATTGTCGATCGCTGGGACCGTCCTGGTCATTCTCAGTCATAAATACTGTTCTCATACGAGGAATAATAGAAGAAACTGTGGAGGATGTGCTCTCCGAATTATACCCCCGAATGGAGAAGTCGTCGGGATATGTAGGAATGTTCTCCTCCGGTTCAGACTCGAAGGAAGTGCTACCTCCTGCATAGGAGGTTGCTTCATCTTGGCACCCATGGACGTTTCCAGGGGTGTTTGGTTCTGTTGCATCTGTTGGGGTAACTGTCTCCCCAGGTTGATCTTCTTGGAACACCGAATTGTTGTGGATGTTCCGGGGAGTGCTACCCCCAGCTTCGGCTACCCCCAGGGATGTAGATGACGAATCTCCAAGTGTTAAAGATTTCGTCTTCGAGCGGGTGCCTTGATAAACTCCTCCTGTGGTGGTTGTGGACAACCGCTTGGACGAGGGTTTTCTGGCCGTGCTAGTGGAGATCGTCGGGCTGGAAACATTACTTTCTTCCCTCCCTTGCTGGTAGGGACCTTCCGGGTAGAATTGCAGGAGGCGAGAGGAAGCACCTCGTCTTCCGAGCTTTATTCTAGGACCGGTCCTGATTGTCGCAGTCGTTGGAAGATGGACTGCCGGTCCTCTTGTACTATTGTTTTGTTGCAGCAGCAGTTGAAAATGACTTGAGTACAGTGATGTCCATGGAAGGACTCTCTGCACACCAAGGTTTCTTTTCTTTCCTTGCGCTTGTGAAGAATCACATCACGCAAGTCAAGTGCATCTCGAGCAACCTTACACTCGTTTTGTGAGCCCGGGAGTCCCGAGCACACGAGTGTATTGGTATCATGTTTGCTCCCTGACGTGGGGCTAGTAAAAGTACTTGTCCTGATTATTGTTGGAAGACTCTTGAGAACCACCCTGTCTGTTGGCCGCCGGGGGCTGGACACGGGTAGTTTTGTACAACTTTCTATTAGAGGCCCGCATAACAGTTAGCGGAACTCCCTAATGGTCAGTAGTTGGGACAGCTGACTGAGCTCGACGAGCCCGCACTGTCCTAGACTTTTTCGTCCTAGCACCCGAAGGTGCGTAGTAAGAAGAGTCCAAGTTGTGCCACACAGAGTCTGGCACATCCTCCTAGGAGCTTCTGAGGTCAGGACCGCATGAGAGGCGGTCGAAGACTGAACCCGAGCCGCATAGGATGGATGGTCTGCGGTTGGATGCCGTATAAGCCATCTTCCTGCGGCTGGGCTTGGCAGCCGCATAAGCACGCTGTATGCGGCTGGGATAGGTGGCCGCATGAGCGGTCTGCATACGGCTGAGATTGGCAGCCGCATGAACTTTTTGTATGTGGCTGGAGCTCGTGGCCGCATGAGCCTTCTCCATGCGGCTGGGTTTGGTAGCCGCATGAGTCTCCATCGTACGACTGAGATTGGTGGCCGCATGAGCCTTTATGCGGCTGGCGCCCTTATGCGACTTCTTCTTGGACCACACAGAGTTACCATTTGCCCCCGCAAGTCCAGCATCGTAATGCTTTCCTCTGCCAGACTTGGGGACAGCAGGGTCCTCTGCGGCCTGAAGTGGGGCCGCATGTGAGTCTTCTCCGCCGTCTTGGGCAGCAGAGAACACTTCTTCCAGAGCTTGGAGAGGAGCAGCAGTTTTGGGCCTCCACTCCCTGCGGGCCATCTTCGTGTCGGCTCGCTTCTGGATCGGGCTAGCGCTCCCGTCAGAGAGCCTCTCTTCAAACACTTGCTGGTCGAAGCGAACAACCAGCATCTGTTGCGTGGAGCCGAGTTTGGCTGCGTCCGATTGCGTCACCAACTTCTCAGCAGTGGAGAAGTTAGTCCCCAGCAGAGTCACCATCGTGTTTGCCATTGATTATCAAAGAACAGAACAGTTTTATGGGAGGACTAAACTTTAATTCACAATTACAAACTCGCTTGTACAAAAGAAAGCCTAGGAACAAAACCTAGGAAAAGCAATCTAAGTACAATTGTTTAATTTGGATTCTGGGGTGTGACGGTAGAGGCTCGAAAAAATGCTATCAACTCTGCCTTACTCCTTGGACGATCGAACGCAACCTCGGCTTCGGCGAAGAAAATGCTCTCTATATGTCTCTGTGTATGCAAGGGAATAGCACCTTGTTATTTATAGAAATTCATGAGTAATGGGGTGTACAGCCACGTGGCTAATTTTGGACAACATCCTTGTAACTGTGCCTCGAGAAGTGGGCAGCTGGGGATTGGTTAAGATTGATCATGATCTGTTGTTGCACTAAATCTAACTGTTAAGACTTGGTCAATTTCTGCCACGGCAATTTCTGCCACGCGTCTCAACTGCTACTTTGTGGCGAGCCGCATGAATGATGCATCCTGGCTGAGCCGCATGAAGGACTGTCCCATAGCCGAGTCGCATGAAGGATGTACCCTGGCTGAGCCGCATGAAGGACTGTCCCATAGCCGAGCCGCATAAAGAGTGTCTCATGACCGAGCCGCCTGAAGGACGTCTCATGACCGAGCCGCATGAAGGATGTCTCATGATCGAGCCGCATGAAGGTTGTCTCATGACCGAGCTGCATGAGAGTGGCCTCATGACTGAGCCGCATGAGGGTGGTCCCATGACTGAGCCGCATGAGAGTGGTCTCATGACTGAGTTGCATGAAGGTCGTATAAGCGATCCACATAAAGAATCTTCTTTGGAATTTATGAACTGTGCCAGATATCATGATGATTTTCTCGTCCTTTTAGGAGCATGTCACGTCTTGTCTTTATGTCAGAGTCATCATCTTGTCAGAACTGTCGCCTTTATGTCAGAGTAATTATGGCCAGCTGCTTAGGCTAATTTCGAACCGCATAAGGCTCCTCCTTTGCTTTTGGGCCGCATGAAGCTTTCTGGGTTTTGAGCTGCATGAAGCTTCTCTGGATTTTTTGAGCCGCATAAAAAATCCTCATGGCCGCATGGAGCTTTCTGGGTTTTGAGCCGCATGAGACTCCATGTTGATTTCGAGCCGCATAGAGAATCCCCTTCTTTCCTTGCGCTTGTGAAGGATCACATCTCGCAAGTCAAGGACATCTCGATCAACCTTTGCACTCGCTTTGTGGGCCCGGGTATCCCGAGCAAACGAGTACGTAGGTATCATGTTTGCTCCCTGATACGGGGCTAGTAAAAGCACTTGTCCTCGATCTTTGTTGGGAGACTCTTGAGAACCACCCTGTCCGTTTGCCGCCGGGGGCTGGACACGGGCGATTTTGTACAACTTTCCATCAGAGGTCCGCTTAACAGTTAGCGGGACTCTTTGATGGTGAGATGTTGGGACAGCTGACTGAGCTCGACGAGCCCGTACTGCCCTAGACTTCTTCGACTTAGCACCCGAAGGTGCATAGTAGGAAGAGTCCAAGTTGGAAGGAGGGAAGGAAAGTCGGTGCCCTTTTCAAAGGAGGCAAGGGGGCTCTATTTATAGAATGGAGTGAGCCCTTTCTTCTTCTCCTTTCCGATGTGGGACTAAAAGCAACATTTTCCATGCTTCTACAATAGGTAAGGTAAACGGAAACATATGAACATGTGTGATAAACTGAACATGTGATCATGTAGAGAAATGGTACATGTGAGCATGTAAGATAACTGGGACATGTGAGCATGTTAGATAACTAAAAATGTGAGCATGTGACTTAAAAACTTCCAGAACCCGAGTTACAACCCATAAACCAAACAAGGATCGGGGTTGTAACCCTTCTCCTGAATAGAACTTCGTCTCTAATCAATGTACAACATAGGGATCATGTATAGCGTGTGAGTACTAAATAAGACGACAAATGATAAGAAGACTAAGAAACTATTCCAGAACCCAAGTTACAACCCGTAAATCAAACAAGGGCCGGCGTGTAACCCTTCTCCTGAACAGAACTTAGTCTCTAATCATTTATCGAAAAAGTAAAACATAAACAATGATGTACTGAAATAAACAAATCCGGACACTGCCTAGACAAAACTAGACTAGACTGGACTCCATACAACAATCACGGCCAAGCAATGAGTACGGCTTTATACATTAGCTAACTAGGGTTATCACAATCCTAATTACTAACATATGCAATTTTGAGAAATCCAATCCAGTTACCAGTCCTACAGACTACCCGACTTATCCAGGCCAAAAGAAAAAAAAAGTAATTTTGGATACATCGCCCGGGAGACAAATGTATCCTAAGATCGAATAGTGGGTACATCGCCTAGGAGACAAATATGCCCTAACGTATATAAAGGTGCAACACTCGACGGTGTACTGGAAGTGTGCTCATCATGATAGATAGCTCCAAATCCATTCAGGTTGGGACCGAAAAAGGGATTGCAGGCAACCGAAAAATTCTCCCCTCCCAATGCATCTAGGTAATCAAGCTAGTGTTTAGTCCTTAACGTTTTCTTGTTGGATTCAGGTTGTGGCATTCCGCAGAATCCATCCTAGACATGATATGCAAGACTGGACAATACAAGAAAGTGCACTATAAAAGCCACGATAAGAAAATATAATAAGTTGGAAGCTAGGAGTGCGCTACGACGAGCCACTATAGAGAAAATAGGGAGTGTGCCATGACAGGCCACTATCATGTAAGCAAAGAAAGACATGTACAAGAGTGTACCACGATAGGCCACTATCTAGTAAGCAAAGAAGACATGTAACATGAGTGCGCCACGACGGGCCACTATCTAGTGAGCAAAGAAGACATGTAACATGAGTGCGCCATGACGAGCCACTATCTAGTAAGAAAAGAAGACATGTAACATGAGTGCGCCACGACGGACCATAACAAAGAAATTCTAGACATAGCATAGACTATAAAGTACAATAAATTCGAAAAGACGTTGCAATACATATCATAGCATATAAGAAAGAATCGAAAGGAAAGGCATATCATGGCATGTGAAAAGGAATAAATAAAAGTAAGTACAAGACATAGAATAATAATTGAATACGTCCTAGTGTAAAGTGTATATATGTCACGCCCCAGAACCAGAATACTGGAGAGCGGGGGCAGACATAGCCAGCTACGTATATTGAAATAGAATACATCTCAACTATACGGTCACGGCTGTCTAGATATGAGGGTTTACTACAAGCCAACAGTCTCTTAAGGTCAAGCCTATTGTCTCAATCTCAAGCAAGTAATAAAATTACAAGATGTTTGACCACCAAATATACAATAAAAGGCGTCCCAAATATTACATATCAGCTGATCATGAAGCTAGTCGTACAAAATACGAGGACTAGCAAGAGTTAAGTCATACATGATCAACCCTAGGATTTGTTTATCATGTTTACAGCCCGTAGGCAGACAGTAAGTAAAAGTGCATCGAGCTAACAGGTGCTCGTCGGCTAAACGCCTCAAAAGAATAACTTTACAATAGAGTGAGCGAAACAAAATAGAAAACCCACTCGTAGCCCGGGTTCCTTCTAGTCGCCACCATCGGGCTGGAAGCTTGGTAGATCCTCGGGAGCTGCTCCGAAATCTGGCCACACAAAACCAGCTGGGTCAGCCCCAGAAAGAGCAAGTGCCACAAGGGGGCCACGAAATAAGAACAAAAGCCAGCAATCAGTACAAGAAAAATCTAATATTAAAACTAGAATTTACGAAAACATGTCAGGATGATATACGACGAGATAACCATGGGACTATTCCGATAGCCAGGTTACAACCCGTAAACCAAACAAGGACCGGGATTGTAACCCTTCATCTGAACAGAACTTGGTTTCCCACCATTTATCGGCAAGACAATAATGTAAGAAATCGAGACAGGAAGCAAGCTTGCATGGGATCAAGACATGACTAGACTGGTTATACCTCATTCAATCGATCACGGCCAAGCAGATCCTACGGCTTACTACTTTAACTAACTAGGGTTATCACAGGCCTAATTACTAACAAGATGCAGTGAGATTGTTCCACAGCCACAAGCCCTGCAGACCATCCAGGCTACCCAGGACGAAAGATTAGGGTTGAATTCAGGTGGGTACATCGTCCAGGAGACACATGTACCCTTAGGTGACTTAGAGGGTGCAACACTCGACGGTGCGCTGGAAATGTGCCCTACTCGACGGCAGGCTACAGATCCCAAGAGCGTCCAGGTAACGGGATTGCCTGTAGCTGTGTCATCTCTTCATGACTATTGAGTTATTCTAGTTATTAATCTTAATCCATTTTAGTAGGTACTCCTGACCGTGGTACTCAGGAGTCCCCTCCTAGACATGATGCAAGACAGGACAAGTGGATTTAACAAGCAAGCAAGAAGAACCACCCACGGTGTCAAGGCAGGTCAAGTTAAATTATCAAGATAAATCATGTCAGGGTACTTGTCAGGAGTGCGCCACGACGGGCCACTATCATGTCAGGTTGGTCATGTCAGGAGTGCACCACTACGGGTCACTGTCGTGTTATACAAGTTCCTTGCCATACCAAGCCATGTACAACAGTCATTCCAAACATATTAAGTAAAATCAAGTTCATGACAAAAGGCATAAGGATATAAATGGGCATAAAATATCTAATAAAGTATCAATATACAGGACTATAGAAAAGCCAAGCTTAAAGAAATAAGACCAAAACTCTAAGAGCCAATGGGTTAAGCAAGGGGGGTCAGGGGAGCAGCATAGGTGAAAGTCACGCACGCTACAGGGAGCAGCGTAGGTGAAAAGTCACGCACGCTGAGAGAGCAGCGTAGGTGAAAAGTCACGCACGCTGAGAGAGCAGCGTAGGTGAAAAGTCACGCACGCTACAGGGAGTAGCGTAGGTGAAAAGTCACGCACGCTACAGGGAGCAATGTACGTGAAAGTCACGCACACTCAAGGGAGCAGTGTACGTGAAAGTCACGCACGCTCAAGGGAGCAGTGTACGTGAAAGTCACGCACACTACAGGGAGCAGCGTAGGTGAAAAGTTACGCACGCTGGGAGAGCAACGTAGGTGAAAAGTCACGCACGCTACAGGGAGCAGCGTAGGTGAAAAGTTACGCACGCTACAGGGAGCAATGTACGTGAAAGTCACGCACACTCAAGGGAGCAGTGTACGTGAAAGTCACGCACGCTCAAGGGAGCAGTGTACGTGAAAGTCACGCACGCTGAAGGGAGCAGTGTACGTAAAAGTCACGCACGCTCAAGGGAGCAGTGTACGTGAAAAGTCACGCACGCTACAGGGAGCAATGTACGTAAAAGTCACGCACACTCAAGGGAGCAGTGTACGTGAAAGTCACGCACGCTCAAGGAGACACGCTTCCAATAGGAAGCGTACTCAAGTCTGCGTACGCACGCTAAAGAGCGTGCGTAGCTCAGTGTGTGTAAGCTAAACAGCTCTGCACACTGCTCACTGTCTTCTCCAGACAGCAAGAACACCATGGTTGAACCCAAAACTTCATAGCAACACAACTTGGCCATCCGAACTCCAAATTCGGATTTCCAAAGTTCCAATTTGGGTAGAATTGAATGCTCTTCCACATGGAAACATCAAAAACCCATAAAATCCAACTTAAGTAGCTCAAACCATGCAAAATCCAAAAATAGAAATAACTTAGATCTATAACAAGGGAGGCTACAAATCACAAAAACCCAAGTTCTAATGTTGATCACCATGTCCTAATCTAGCAAATGGACAAGGAAAAGAGGGTTCTCATGTAGTGGCAAGATGCACTTGCCTAGGGTTGGGAGAGTTGTGGAGGAAGGAGAAGAAGAAGAAGAAAGAAATTAATGGTGGAAGTTATGAGGAGAGAAAGAGGTAGGTGGGGATATAAAGAGGGGGAGTTGTGGTGTGTTGAGGGTAGAGTGTAGGGCTAGGATGTTCCAACACATAAAACCGAACCAAACCGAACCATCCCCAATAAAACCGAGCCATGCCAAAACCTAAAATACGGGAAATACCAAAATCCCATAAGTTGAGAAAAATAAAATATAAATACATGCCAAAAATCCAGATACGAGTATAAATATGAAATACGGGAAATACGAGAAATGAGGGTGACAACTCTACCCACCTTAAAAGAATTTCGTCCTCGGAATTTAATCAAGGAGCTAGAGATTGTCACGACAAGCTACATTAAGTACAGGCAAGTTACACTAAGCAGTTCAATCATACAATCATATAATGCAAGCAAGAAAGGGAAAATATAAGGCATAAGAAAGACATTATACCTCACGAGTCAAACAGGTAGGGATATCGCGATCGGATGTCGTCCTCACGCTCCCATGTTGACTCACCTAGAGAGTGATGACCCCAAGCAACACGGACTAATTTAATAGTCTTGTTCTTGAGTATCTTCTCCCTCCGGTCCAATATAGACACGGGCCTCTCCTCATACGAAAGGTTGGTACCAACAACCAATTCCGAATGGTCTAGGATGTGGCTCGGGTCCGGAATATACCGTCGTAATTGGGACACATGGAATACATCATGCACCTCACTTAACGACGGCAGAAGAGCGAGACGATAGGATACATCTCCTACTCGCTCTAGAATATCGAACGGCCCTATATACCTAGGACTAAGCTTTCCCCGTACGCCGAAGCGAATGATGCCGCGATTAGGCGAGATCCTAAGGAATATATGGTCGTCGACAGCAAATTCTAAGGGACGCCGATGAGCATCGGCCCAATGGCGCTGGCGGTCCTGGGCAACTCGGAGGTGATCTCTGACCTTCCTGACTACTTCAACCGTCTGGGAAATTAATTCGGGTCCGAGCATCTGCCTCTCCCCGACATCGTTCCATGCTAGCGAGGATCTGCACTTCCTGTCATAAAGAGCCTCGAAGGGTGCCATCTGGATACTGGCCTGATAACTGTTGTTGTACGAGAATTCCACCAGGTGCAGATGATTCTCCCATGAACCACCGAAGTCAAGGGTACAGGATCTCAACATATCTTCAAGGGTCTGGATCGTGCGCTCTGATTGACCATCCGTCTGCGGGTGATATTCTGATTGACCATCCGCCTGGTTCCCTGGATGTCCGCCTCGGGTCAAAGAATCTTGAACTGTCTGGTGTAGGGCGTCACTTCGACGATCCTGGAAAGCTATCAAGGTTCTGATGAGGCCAACTAAGGTACCATCATCTGGCTCTGCGGGCTGGACGGGCCGAACTGGTGACTCTTCTCCAGTAGGTATCACTCTGGAGGCTACTCCGGAATGCTGGGCTTGATCTCCGGGTTGCTGCTGGCCCACGGAAGGTGCTCCTTCTTGCTGATCGGCAGGGTCAGGTACAGTGCTGCTGAGGAAGATGACACAGGGAAACAATAAGGAAGGACCAGGACAGATCAACGATACAAGCATGTAATCAGGGCAAGAATTTCAGGGATTTGAAAATACGGACGGAGATCAAGGGCAAATACTGATTGAGACATCTATTCGGTAAACCCTCACATTTCTTGATTGTCAAGACCTGCATGGGCCACCACTTAAACCATGTCACGCCCCAGAACCAGAATACTGGAGAGCGGGGGCAGACATAGCCAGCTACGTATATTAAAATAGAATACATCTCAATTATACGGTCACGGCTGTCTAGATATGAGGGTTTACTACAAGCCAACAGTCTCTTAAGGTCAAGCCTATTGTCTCAATCTTAAGCAAGTAATATAATTATAAGATGTTTGACCACCAAATATACAATAAAAGGCGTCCCAAATATTATATATCAGCTGATCATGAAGCTAGTCGTACAAAATACAAGGACTAGCAAGAGTTAAGTCATACATGATCAACCCTAGGATTTGTTTATCATGTTTACGGCCCGTAGGCAGACAGTAAGTAAAAGTGCATCGAGCTAACAGGTGCTCGTCGGCTAAACGCCTCAAAAGAATAACTTTACAATAGAGTGAGCGAAACAAAATAGAAAACCCACTCGTAGCCCGGGTTCCTTCTAGTCGCCACCATCGGGCTGGAAGCTTGGTAGATCCTCGGGAGCTGCTCCGAAATCTGGCCACACAAAACCAGCTGGGTCAACCCCAGAAAGAGCAAGTCCCACAAGGGGGCCACAAAATAAGAACAAAAGCCAGCAATCAGCACAAGAAAAATCTAATATTAAAACTAGAATTTACGAAAACATGTCAGGATGATATACGACGAGATAACCATGGGACTATTCCGATAGCCAGGTTACAACCCGTAAACCAAACAAGGACCGGGGTTGTAACCCTTCATCTGAACAGAACTTGGTTTCCCACCATTTATCGGCAAGATAATAATGTAAGAAATCGAAACAGGAAGCAAGCTTGCATGGGATCAAGACATGACTAGACTGGTTATACCTTATTCAATCGATCATGGCCAAGCAGATCCTACGACTTACTACTTTAACTAACTAGGGTTATCACAGGCCTAATTACTAACAAGATGCAGTGAGATTGTTCCACAGCCATAAGCCCTGCAGACCATCCAGGCTACCTAGGACAAAAGATTAGGGTTGAATTCAGGTGGGTACATCGTCCAGGAGACATATGTATCTGTAGGCCTTTAAAAATGACAGTCACGCTGAGTTGATCAGGACAGAGTCAAAAGTCACGCTCAGTTGATCAGGACAATATTTACAAATCACGCTGGGGAGACAGCTCATCATTTGTCAGAGAGTAATTATGACTAACAGCACAACAGTCGAAGAATGTCTCTTCGTATGCCACGTATGCACAGAATTCGAGAGATCACAGCCGTCTATTGCATAATTTTCGAAATCTTCTTCAGCAAGACTCAACCTTCGTCAAGTTGGCGTACCAAAAGAGCTTCTTGTCATTTAATGTGACTGACAAAAGCAATCACTACCAGAGATTTTGTGTCAGTCGAGGCACGCTGAATCAAGACAGCTGGCAGTTCTATCCCAAGTCTGCGTGTATTTTGAGTTTTCACTCAAATCTGCGTGGATTCTGAAGTTTTCTTCCTCAAGTCTGTGTGGATTCTGAAGTTTTTTTCATCAAGTCTGCGTGGATTCTGAAGCTTCTTGCCCCAAGTTTGCATGGATTTTGAAGCTTTCTACCCCGAGTCTGCGTGGATTTCGTCTTCACCAAGTCTGCGTGGATTTTGAAGCTTCTTGCCCCAAGTTTGTGTGGATTTTGAAGCTTTCTACCCCGAGTCTGCGTGGATTTCGTCTTCAACAAGTCTGCATGGATTTTATCAAATTGGAGTACGTGGCAGCCATGCCACTGATCTCTCACCTGCGTGTCCTGTAACTTGCACACGACTCATGCATGATTGCCATGTGTCCAACAGTTACAGGCCACGTCCAGTAACTGCTCACAACCTTGCGTATGTTAAATCCTGCGTGATTTTCAACTACGTACAGGCTGTGGAGACAGTTATCTTTTCAGTTATTATTTTTGACTCTATAAATAGAGTTCTTTTTTCTCCTTCATTGGACAGATACATAGTTATCTACTGTCAAAATTTTGAGAGCTTTTCTTCTTCGCATAGTCCAAGGGATAAAGTGATCGTCTTCTAGATCAGATTCCCACAGTTGTAATTTTCCCAGATACACAATAAATAAAGAAATTTATTTATGGAAAACAAATTGGTGACTCTGCTGGGGAAAACCATCTCCTCTTCTGAGATGGCAACAACTCAATGCGATACTTCGTCAATCGGCTCGACGAAGAAGGTGATGACGATCCAATTCGATCAACTTGCCTATGAAAAAATGCAGCGGGCTAAGAGTGGTAAGCCCACTACAGCCTCCATCATCACTGCCAAGTCGAAGGGACACTCTGTCTATGTCCCTAAGAATCAGTTGGCAGCCAATGGTGAAGTCTCTACCACAGTGTCTGCTCCTAACACTGGCAAGAACTCTACTGCAAGCACGCACACTCTTGTGCGCTCGAAGATGACAGCAATCAAAGATTATGCTACCAGTACTGGCTCCTTAGCCAAATCTATTCCAGTGTGTGTCTCCAAAGTTGAAAGTTACGCTGACAGTACTGGCTCCTTAGCCAAATCTGTTCCAGCGTGCAATTTCAACCTCAAAAGTCACGCTGACAGCACTGGTTCCTTAGCCAAGTCTGTTCCAGTGTATAATTCTAAAATCAACAATCACGCTAACAATACTGGCTCCTTAGCCAAATCTGTTCCAGCGTGTATTTCCAAAGTCAAAAGTCACGCCAACAGCACTGGTTTTTTAACCAAGCCTGTTTCAGCGTGTATTTCATCTAAGAAGAATAGCTCTTTAGCTATCTCTTCTTCTTTGCCAAGTTCTACCAGAACTGGGGTGGTCTTCCACACAAAGTCCCTTCGAAAAGAAATAACTCTTTAGTTGTTTCTTCTGCTCCTGTAGTTTTTACTTCAGGAACAGCTTTGACTGACAATTTTGTTAGTCAAAGAAAAGGAGATGGTCTTTTGACTACTCTTCCTTCTGGACATTCTATGTCTCAAAACTTGAATGAGTCTAAGAAAAAACATTCCTTAATGTTTTCTTCTATGACTTCTTTGAATTGGGCACAGAATTCGTCTAGAAAAGGTCTGTTACCAACTCCTAATCAAGGGGGTGGTTCAACTCTTCCTTCTCTGCAAATATCCAGATCAATGGAAGGAAAACTCCATGTTTCCAAAACCAATGTGTTACCTCCAACTGATCTAAGAACAAAAATTAACACTTCTGGTGTTAAGAAACCATACCAGTTGGAAACAAGGATAAGAGATCCAGATGCAGAGTATGCAAGAAACTATGTAGCTCATATTAATCATTCTCTATATAATCAAGAGCCATCAAGACCCAAGAACAGGAAATATACTCCTCAATCTTCATAAACAGATTTGCGAGAATATTTTCAACAGAAGAGAAGAAGTGATTCTGTGTCAAAGGACCATGCTGAATGTGACTTCTATCCAAGAGTCATAATTCAATACAGATGTCAATCAATGGCTCATGATCATGTTGATCATGAATGTGACTTCCAGCCAAGAGTCACAATGTAATGCAGATGTCAAACAAAATGACAATCTGTCTTCAATCAGATTCAGTGTGAACCTATGCCTGATGAAGATGAGCCTTTGTTTGCTTCTGTCAATATGACCTCTCGGGATGCTGGAGGTAGAGTTGATAGTCCAGATGGAGTATATAGAAATACCAGAGCAAGAGTCCTGGCCTCTAGTCAAAGAAACTTGATCTCTGAAGATGATTCTGAATTCCTTGGAGAATCTAACTTCCCACCTCTTCCTACTGGGGGTAGTTCTCCTATAATTGACTTTGATACACAAAGCAATGATTCAGAACAAACAACATCTACCAGTTCATCAATAATTCCTCGTACAGTCACGACTTATATGGTTGATGGGAATACTGATGAACCTTCTTCTTCCTTGACTCCTCAAGATCAAAGAATTGCTTTTTTGGAACAACAAATGAAGTCTATGGCTGATACTATGAAGTCGATGTATGAACTCATGGCAACACAGATGCAAAATCGACAGACTGTACCAGATGCCATACCAACTGACACTGATATGAGTCCAGTACAAGTTCCTCCAGCAGTACAATCCAATACTCCTGGACCAGCTCAACCAAACCCTAGTCTCTCTGGAGCTGGGGGTAGTGCTTACAATGCTGTTCCTTCTCCCAACTATTCTCTACAAGTTACAACTCCACAATCTTCTGGAGTTGTTAATGAAGAATGGAGGAATCTCAAAACTCAATTCGAGGCATTCAAACAGAAAGATGGTTTACAAAGGTTAGGCATCAAACAACCTTATCCGATAGAATGGAAGCAAGTATCGTATCCTCCTAAATACAAGCCTCCCACTATCTCATTCTATGATGGAACCACTTCTCCAAGTCAGTTTATTAATCACTTTGAAGTGATGACTGATCAGCTACAACCAAGCGATGCCCTCCTTACTCGGGTGTTTGTTGGATGTCTCAAGGGAACGGCTTATGAATGGTATAGAAGTCTCCCAGATGGGAGCATTACCTCATTTTCCGGTTTCAAACAGATGTTTCTTGAACGGTTCTATGAAGGGCTCAATGACATGACTATGTCTGCTCTTATTAGAATCAAGCAGAAAAATAATAAAACTACAGAAGAGTATATTGAACGGTTTCGAAGAGAAGCTCTGAAGATGCCTCTTGGAACTCCTGATGCTGTCACCATCGACACATGCAAATCAAACTTGTTGCCAATCATCAGCATGTAGACAAGATCCACTCAATTCCAAGACTGGCCTTCTTTCATAGTTAGTGCCAAGGCCGCAGAAATTAGTGCTAAAACCTTCAAAGGTTTAGGAGTGCAGATGACTCCTAAAGAAACAGGTCAAGGTACTAACAATAAAAACAATGCTCGCAAGGGAAAAGAAACTCTTGAAGTTAATCTTCAGAGCAAAGATGCATCAACTGTTCAAACTTCTCCTACAACTCAACAACCAAGAACACCTCGCCCCAAAGAAGAATACTCTTTCGATGACGACGATGTCCTTGGTATCTTTGAATGTCTGCTGAAAGGTAATAAGATACAATTACCTGAGATCAAGAAACCTGATGAAGCTGGTAAAACAGATCATCCCAAATACTGCCCATATCACAGAATGCTGGATCATACAATTCGTACATGTTATGTACTGAAAGGAAAGATCCAAGAAATGATTAAATCTGGAGCTATCTCTCTTACTCCAAAAGAGAAGACCGTCACCTCCAATATCGTCTCTATGCAATTCAGAGATTTCCTTCCTCAACTCCTTGAAAGTGGGATCGTTCCTATTCCCAGGGCAACTCTTGACATAGTGAATCTTTCTCCTCCACAGTCTGAAGGATTAGTGCCAATCACTTTGGAAACTGGAGAAATCATGTGGATCCATCCTGATCTAGTGGCAGATTTTGAATCACCTTCTCCTCAAAAGACTACTTCTCGAAAGTCCAAGAAGGCTGGAAAGATTAAGTCATGTCATATGACTTCTCTTGGATCTATTCCTGACACAGAGCCAAAAGAGAAAGAAGAAGCACTTGTTAGTGCTACTCGAACGGGGAAACCTTATCTAAAGGATTATTCCAAGAATCATGAGGATCCTCTTGATATCCCTCCAGCTGATAAAGATGCTTCTAATATTCCTCCTGAAGAAGAATCATCCACTGAACCTGTTCCTTCCAAGCCTACAGCTCTGGAGAAAGGCAAACAACAGGCTCGGTTTGATAAGCCAATCAAGAAGTCCTCTCCTCTTGGACTTCAGAAGCCTTATAATTTCGATATTTTAGCTCAGCTTGCTAATACTCCAGCTAGAATGTCCCTCTTTGAACTTCTACGTCTTTCCAAAGAGACTCGGGAGACATTAAGTGAAGCACTTCTACAAGCTGACTCTTGTCTTGCACAATTGAAGAAGCCAGATGCAGAACCTGCCACTTGCTTACATTGCAACAGTGTATTAGAGATTATCCCAAATATCACCGTTACACAAGACGACATACTATTGGAGGATAATCGACATGATCGGCCTCTCTACTATACCGGTTATATCGATACAATGAAGATAGATCGTATCCTCATTGATCCAGGGTCTGCTATAAGCATAATGCCAAAGAGTCTGTTGGATGAACTAAAAATCCCTCTTCACAAGCTCTCTAAGACGGTTACTACTATCCTGGGATTCAGTCAAAGCCGAAACGAGCCTTTGGGAAAGATTCATCTGAAGCTTCAGATAGGCGATTTTAGATCCAAAGTCACTTTCTATGTGATCAAGATCGTGGGATCCTATAATCTTCTTCTGGCGAGGCCCTTTCTTCATGAAAATAATGTGGTGCCTTCTACTCTTCATCAGTGTTTTAAATACATTGATAGCAATGGAAGAGTACAAAAAGAAGTTGCTGATATAAATCCCTTCCATGGGGTTGAAGCTTATTTCAATGATTCCCGAATGTACAAAGAAGAGTATACAAGGGTTATACAAGCTATGGAGAAAGAGGATTCACAAAGTGAGACCTTAATAATTCCTGTTAAAGGTCGAACTATTCAGCAACAATCTCCCAAACTCTCTGAAGAAGGTTCTTTCATCATTCCGGTGAGTGGACGGATTTTTTCGTTACCTCAGTCGTTTGCTCAAGACACAATGATTATTCCTGTCAGTGGGCGTACTGTAATTCCTGTATCTCCACATATGAAACAGGATACTCTGCTAATTCCAGTTGGAGGGCGGATTATTCTTTCATCTCAAACTTCAAGGGAGCTCACCTCTTCTGAGCCATTTGTTATCGATCTTAATCGAAACAACGCTTCTTCTCGTTCTTCTTCTCCCCCTTTAGTCATTGACTTGGCTAAAATCTCTAAGGCTCAGCCTTCTCCCAATGTAAATACTGCTACTTTTACATTTTATGAAAAGTCTCCATCTTTGCAGTATGCTGATGTGTGTAATTATGTTCATAGTTATTTACATTTGTTAGATGACTTGAACGCAATAACCATAGGGGTTGTACATACTGTTCATACAGATGTATCCCTAGAACCTGTACAATCTTCATACTTTTTAGTTCCCAGCAGAAAGCCAGGAGACATTCCAATATTCTTCTATAAAGGGCCCCAAAGTCCTTCTGATTTAGAAGATGAAGACAAAAATGATGATACTGGAAGATTACAACTACGTCGTTATAGTCAGCAATCTAAAGACATCATCAAAAATATGGGCTATGACTTCAGGACTGGCCTCAATAGTGGAAAGGGAAGAAAAATGCCTGTTCGTATTCCTCCTCTGAAATATGGAAGGACGAAATGCGGACTGGGCTATATAGCCCCTACTCCTTTTATCAATATTATCCATGAAGATCCCGAGTCTGACGAAGATAAGAGATCTGATTCTTCTAGTACCACTTCTTGGGATTCCGATACGAGTATCTTTGACTTCCACTGCAACCTTCTGTCTTCCAATATAGTTTCTATTGACTGTTTTAAAAAATGATTCATACTTGACGGTTCATCCGTTCATCTGACGGTTTGACCGTTCATTAATACCTGACGGTTCGTCCGTTTATCTATCCGACGGTTTGTCCGTTCATTATAATCTGACGGTTAACCCGTTCATTCATCTAGTCTTTTGATTTTCGAGTCTAAAGATCATGAAAAAATTGAGTTCAAAGATATTTTTATGTCTGAATTCTATTTTTTTCCAATCAGTATTAAACTAAGATTATTTCTGGTTTAATATCATTTGATAGAATTACAAAGTTCGTTTGTATATTCTATTCTACTGAAATATGTCATGTATTATTTACCTCTGAACATATTTTCTATGAATCTATCATTATCAAAACAGCAAAACCAAAAGTCAGATCAAGGATTTTCATTTACTTTCATTTCGGAATCAAAACATGAAATACAAGTGAAAGTGAAAATAAAAGAGGTTCACTCATTTGGAGTTATCATCTCCCTAATACGATCTAGAACAGCAGTCAGTTTCTCTTCATGAGTTTTTCTAACTCGTTCTGCTGCTACAATTGAAATATTCTGTTCATCAAAAGTAATGATGGTAGACTGGCGACGGCTGACTTCTTCAATCTGTTCCGCCTGCATCTGTTCTCGTTCCTTCTGAAGAGTCTCACAGCATTCAACTTCAGAGATATAAGCAATAGCAACCTCAGCTTGATCTGTTTCCATAACAGCAATGCGCACTTGAAGACGAGCTAATTCTTCTTTCAATTTTTTTAGCTCTTCAGTCTTGGACGCTTTATCCTTCTCCAGAAGCTCTACTCTTTGACGAGTAGCTAATATTTCTTTGCCCTTTTCTACTAATTTCTCAGTAGAAGAGGCAAGAAACGCTTCAAGAGCTGCTTGTTGGGACTGTGCTTCATGCTCTAGTTGACTAATTTCAGTTGCAGTTAAAGATTGAAGATCTTTCTTCTTAGTCTCCCAGTATTTTCGGATAGTTACTTCCAACTCATCCAGGAGATGTTTGAAGAAGATGCACTGAGATTCACAACCAGCATGACGCAGCGCCATGAGAGGGAACTTAACCATAGTTCGAAGATCAGAAAATGGCATAGCTTCATCCTTCAAGAAACGTCTGGAATATGTATCTAGATATGAGTAAATGATATCTGAATACATTCCTAGAGTTCTTGTTAACCCAGTCTCAAATCCAGGAGTCGCTGTCATCATGGAAGAAGAAGCTTGAATATTCTCTATCCTCGGAACAGAAGTATGTGCCACCGGAGAAGTTAAGTGTGAATTTCCTTCATCGGCATCAGCCTGGATAAGCGGAGCATGAGTCGAACTCATTGCTGCAGCAGTTCCTACAGTTAAAGAAAAATGTAATCAGCATCTAAAGAAAAAAAAACAGCAGAAACAGAATTTGAAATAAAGTTCTACCTGGCTGAGGTTCATACTCGGTATGTGGAGGAAGCTTTGCTTCTTCTCGCAGCCGGTCCATGATTGTATCCGATACCTGTTTTATATGGCTGCTTCCAGCTCCATAATTACTGGGTGCTAGAGCGTTGTTCGGTGATTGAGCAGGTTCAGGGCTAAGTTCCATTCTGTTCTCCTTGACTTTGTCTTCATCATAAGGAGTAGAGGTGCCAGCATGCCAGTCTTCTTCTCCTTCAGCTTCTTCTTCTTCTTCGTCTTCAGGATGAGCTTCTGATTCAGAATCAATGATATTTACATCTTCATGAGTCTCTGGAACAATGACGATAGCAAGCTCGGTATTGGCTGCCGGTTCAGTTGTCTCTGGAATATCGGTTCGAAGAATGATATCTTGACAAACATTCTTTAACAGATCATCAGCAGTTGATAGCTCAGACGCCGGCACGTCTTCATCGTCTCTGGCCAAAGAAATGTTTTCTTCAGCTTGAATTTCAGGAACTTCTGACTGTTTGGTAGCTTCTTCCGGAGTTGTTGCTTCTTCAGAGTAATCAATCTGGTCATCCAGTGCTTGAATGACGCCTTCTGTCCCATACTCAAATGGGATTATCCTCGTCTCCGAGGGTTCAGTAGCTACTCCACTTATGGTCGGAGCAGTTGTTTCCTGAACTTGAACAGACTCTACTTCAGTCTGTTCAGTTGAAGCTGTTGCAAGGTGAATATCATCAGATTCGGTCTTCTCAGTAGAAGCTGCTTCATTGATTTCTGGCAAAACTCCTCCACTCATGATCGTTTCTAGGAGTTTGTTGCCCTTAATTTTGCTGACAGACTTCTTGACATATCTGCCTCTTGACTTCCTTATCAAAGGAGTGTTGTCTTCATCAGTCTCTTCGTCTTTATCAGCGGCATCGTCCTCATCAACCGAGATACCGCCTAAAGATGATGTAGCAGTCACTAAGACTCCTTTCTTTTTTTTCCTAGATGTTGGAGACTTAGTACTCCTCTTGGAGATAGTCTCAGATTCATCGCTTCTCTTCCTCTTAGAAAGAGATACGAATATAGGGGGAAGAACTTCATCAGGAAAATTTCCCTCCTGAAACAATTCATACAAAGGTTCAACCTCAGTTGTTTCATCTTCGGGTTCCGGAGGGAAATGTTGAATAACAATCCTCTTCTTTGACCTCTTCAATTCATCCTCTGCAACAAAGGTCTTCAGATTGAAATTCGGCCTAAAAGTGCTCGACGACACATAAAAGCGAGCATATGTATAAAGCATCTTTGGCCCCGAGCTAGATAAAGGATTAGGCATAGAGAATACAACTTTTGTATCCCTAGCCGCAAAATATCTCCAAGCTTGAGCTCCGTCGACAAGCCCTCCACGAGCAGATAAGCAAGAGGTGGCGTTCCCAACGTGAAGTTGATCATAACCGAATTGCCTGGCAAATCGGCTTGGTAAATATGGCTCTAGATACGCCATTTCTTCATGACGATACACTAGATGGGAAGGCCGTATCCTCTGCAACTACTGAAAGGCTACATCGTCTAACCTGTTCCCCATATCTCCGTCCATCATGTTTAAGGGCATGCTCTCATAGCCCTGTGGTGGAGGGACACATTGGATAGACCAATGTGATGCCCGATTCAAGACATTTCTACATTCTGGGAGGGTGTGAACCTTCCAGAACGTCTCTCCAGAGTACCTCTCCAGAAAAAGACTACTACTTCCTCCTGTCCCTGGAGGTATCAGACCATCATGATGAAGGAGAAGCCAACCATAAAGATACGTGAAGGGCATCTCTATCCTTGGGAATTCTTCAGTCATCATCCTCTGAGCAGACAGCATGCTAGTGACAAAATTCCGGAGACCTGCATTCAGCCTACAGGTCATCGCCGATAACAAATCCAGCTTATAACCATACACAAGGCGCACCGCTGCAAAGATAACACCTCTGTGTATCCTGTCCAAAGAGCTGGAGCCAGGAATGATGAATCTTCTTAACCACAGGGATAGGAATCCGGCCAGATGACCGTTCCTTGACAGACTCTTTCTGCTCTGTCTAACATAAGAGCTGAAAGTGGTTCCAGCTTTGAACTCGTACCAGTCGTCAGTAATAGTAAAATCTTTGCAATCATATTTCTCCAGCAAATAAGTGATTTCACTTTCAGAAAGAGGTTTGAAGTTGCTAATCTGATACCACCTCTTCTCATTTATTTTCTTTTCATCCTTTTCACGGTTCTTGAAAAGGTAGGACATCCACTTCTGAATGTGGTTGCCAGCTTCATCCTTGGAACCCTTGTAATATAGAGTACATGTGCCAAAATGGCACATCATCTCTTCAAATAGATGGACCATCTCTGGGTTCTTCTCTGACAGAAAGTTCAGTTCCTCTGTCGTAGGAACATATTCCTCATACGGCAGCGAGCCTGAAGGCAGGTGTGAGATGTATTCCATCTCATGAAGGGCGAAGCCCATCTCTCCTTTCGGAGTCATAAAGGTCCCCGTCCTGTGATTGTATCTCTCAACCAAAGCCAGGAATAGGAAGGGGTTGGGCTTGAAGCCGTAGGATGAATTGACGACGGCATCATAGAGATTTATCTTCTTCAGCTCAGTCGCGAAATTCTCCAAAGCCCAGTTGACCAAAGTCTTCCATCTTACATTCTCCTGATTCATTAGGCCGTTCATCCTCGGCGTCGAGTCGGTGGGATAGAATGCATCCTTGTTAGACATGAATTCATTTATGAAAATGGGTATCCTGAATGGCATCAATATGGCTGAATCTTCAGGCGGTATGCATCCAGGCTTCAAACCCCGAAACACTGATACATGATCCTCCGGGGCACTGAAAAATCCCTCCTTCCTGTAAATAATACGGCTTGCCTTCGCCTGCTGGTATTCTGTCAAATACCAGGATATCTTTCTCGGGTAGCTGGCATGCATAAGTCTCATGATTGATAAGCCCCGGGAAACCTTTGGCCAGTACATGGGTTGTTTCACATCCCCCTCAAAGCAGAAAACACACCTTCTCCCTGATGCCCTTCGGCTGAGATTTTTGTGCTATAGCATCTCCGAACAAGAATGCTGGTTTCTTATGGGATACCAGATCCAGACTCTGGAAAGGTTGTCCATTCATCAAGCAGAGTAAAGTTGTGTGGTCTTGATTGGCCAACAGTGATAGTCTTGCTTCAGGATGATCAAATTGAGGGAATGTTATATGAGATAGATCATGCTTAAATGAGATACTCAAGCACCCTTCAAAATCTGCTTCTTCGCTTCGGATGTTCACTATAGGAAATGACAGAAGACAAAGTCAGATATATCTATGTCTATGCGTGTATTACAGTATTTGAAAGAAATTTCAAAAAAAATCACGCAGACTCTATATGGATATACCACCATGACATGCTGAGTGATTTATTCACGCGGATGATTAATTCACGCAAAGTCCGGACAGATTAAGATGAAAGTCACGCATCATTGCCACAATCACATTTAAGTAAAAATGACAAAAAAAACACGATGACAGATCAATGACTAATCTATCCAGAAGATGACTCTCAGAAGACTGCGTGAATAATTCAACATTGACATCTCCGTCAACATGTGAAAAATCACGCAGCATCATCCTGAAAGCTGCGTGACTATTTCAACATGGACATTTCTGCCAACGTGAAAAGTCACGCAGAATCATGAGAACCATACTCCTTTGCGTGAAACACAGAGCTTCGTAAACACGAAGATGTGAAGTATGGCCGACCCTAAAGAGGGGACATACTTTATTAAATATCCTTTGCCCTAAGGAGGGGGGATATATTTTTGAAGTTTAATATCATAAGATCATAAAAAATTCTATGTGGAGTTCATCTTCATCGTCTTCGACAGTTCGTGTTCTCCCATCACTTACGATGCATAGGAGCTTGCGGGACTTCTTGTCGAGGAAGTCTATCAGTTTTGGTACGCGACGAAGTCGCAGGGGCTTTCCCCTTGGCCTGAGCATCAGCTTTTTTGGGAGCCATTGCTGCTAAAAAAGTAGAAGAAGAAGTCGGAGAGGAAGGAGTTCGTCGGAGAAGATGAAGTTCTCTTCTGTGGGTTCTCTCTTTCAAATGCAAGTAAAGAAAGAAAGAAGTAATCTATGGCTTATTTATAGGCTTATGAAGAATTCCAACCGGCCCATCATGATTTGCCTCGATTTAGGAGATTGATACGGGATCTTAACTGCACAGAATCCCAACAGTCCAATCATTCAGGAATAAATATCTCTTTAAAGTCATCTCAGCGTGACTGATTTCATTTTATCATCTTATTTTCAAAGTATTTCGAAAATTTTGAAGTCTTTTCAATTTTTTGAAAACTTTGAAGGGGGTCTTGTAGGCCTTTAAAAATGAAAGTCACGCTGAGTTGATCAGGACAGAGTCAAAAGTCACGCTCAGTTGATCAGGACAATATTTACAAATCACGCTGGGGAGACAGCTCATCATTTGTCAGAGAGTAATTATGACTGACAGCACAACAGTCGAAGAATGTCTCTTCGTATGCCACGTATGTACAGAATTCGAGAGATCACAGCCGTCTATTGCGTGATTTTCGAAATCTTCTTCAGCAAGACTCAACCTTCGTCAAGTTGGCGTACCAAAAGAGCTTCTTATCATTTAATGTGACAGACAAAAGCAATCACTGCCAGAGATTTTGTGTCAGTCGAGGCACGCTGAATCAAGACAGCTGGCAGTTATATCCCAAGTCTGCGTGTATTTTGAGTTTTCACTCAAATCTGCGTGGATTCTGAAGTTTTCTTCCTCAAGTCTGCGTGGATTCTGAAGTTTTCTTCATCAAGTCTGCGTGGATTCTGAAGCTTCTTGCCCCAAGTTTGCGTGGATTTTGAAGCTTTCTATCCCGAGTCTGCGTGGATTTCGTCTTCACCAAGTCTGCGTGGATTCTGAAGCTTCTTGCCCCAAGTTTGCGTAGATTTTGAAGCTTTCTACCCCGAGTCTGCGTGGATTTCGTCTTCAACAAGTCTGTATGGATTTCATCAAATTGGAGTACGTGGCAGCCATGCCACTGATCTCTCGCCTGCGTGTCCTGTAACTTGCACACGACTCATGCATGATTGCCATGTGTCCAACAGTTACAGGCCACGTCCAGTAACTGCTCATAACCTTGCGTATGTATATCCTGCGTGATTTTCAACTAAGCACAGGCTGTGAAGACAGTTATCTTTTCAGTTATTATTTTGACTCTATAAATAGAGTTCTTTTTTCTCCTTCATTGGACAGATACATAGTTATCTACTGTCAAAATTTTGAGAGCTTTTCTTCTTCGCATAGTCCAAGGGATAAAGTGATCGTCTTCTAGATCAGATTCCTACAGTTGCAATTTTCCCAGATACACAATAAATAAAGGAATTTATTTATGAAAAACAGTACCCTTAGGTGACTTAGAGGGTGCAACACTCGACGGTGCGCTGGAAATGTGTCCTACTCGACGGCAGGCTACAGTTCCAAGAGCGCCCAGGTAACGGGATTGCCTGTAGCTGTGTCATCTCTTCATGACTACTGAGTTATTCTAGTTATTAATCTTAATCCATTTTAGTAGGTACTCCTGACCGTGGTACTCAGGAGTCCCCTCCTAGACATGATGCAAGACAGGACAAGTGGATTTAACAAGCAAGCAAGAAGAACCACCCACGGTGTCAAGGCAGGTCAAGTTAAATTATCAAGATAAATTATGTCAGGATACTTGTCAGGAGTGCGCCACGACGGGCCACTATCATGTCAGGTTGGTCATGTCAGGAGTGCACCACTACGGGTCACTGTCGTGTTATGCAAGTTCCTTGCCATACCAAGCCATGTACAATAGTCATTCCAAACATATTAAGTAAAATCAAGTTCATGACAAAAGCCGTAAGGATATAAAATGGGCATAAAATATCTAATAAAGTATCAATATACAGGACTATAGAAAAGCCAAGCTTAAAGAAATAAGACCAAAACTCTAAGAGCCAATGGGTTAAGCAAGGGGGGTCAGGGGAGCAGCGTAGGTGAAAGTCACGCACGCTACAGGGAGCAGCGTAGGTGAAAAGTCACGCACGCTACAGGGAGCAGCGTAGGTGAAAAGTCACGCACGCTGAGAGAGCAGCGTAGGTAAAAAGTCACGCACGCTGAGAGAGCAGCGTAGGTGAAAAGTCACGCACGCTACAGGGAGCAACGTAGGTGAAAAGTCACGCACGCTACAGGGAGCAATGTACGTGAAAGTCACGCACACTCAAGGGAGCAGTGTACGTGAAAGTCACGCACACTACAGGGAGCAGCGTAGGTGAAAAGTCACGCACGCTGAGAGAGCAGCGTAGGTGAAAAGTCACGCACGCTGAGAGAGCAGCGTAGGTGAAAAGTCATGCACGCTACAGGGAGCAGCGTAGGTGAAAAGTCACGCACGCTACAGGGAGCAATGTACGTGAAAGTCACGCACACTCAAGGGAGCAGTGTACGTGAAAGTCACGCACGCTCAAGGGAGCAGTGTACGTGAAAGTCACGCACGCTGAAGGGAGCAGTGTACGTGAAAGTCACGCACGCTCAAGGGAGCAGTATACGTGAAAAGTCACACACGCTACAGGGAGCAATGTACGTGAAAGTCACGCACACTCAAGGGAGCAGTGTACGTGAAAGTCACGCACGCTCAAGGAGACACGCTTCCAACAGAAAGCGTACTCAAGTCTGCGTACGCACGCTAAAGAGCGCGCACAGCTCAGTGTGTGTAAGCTAAACAGCTCTCCACACTGCTCACTGTCTTCTCCAGACAGCAAGAACACCATGGTTGAACCCAAAACTTCAGAGCAACACAACTTGGCCATCCGAACTCCAAATTCGGATTTCCAAAGTTCCAATTTGGGTAGAATTGAATGCTCTTCCACATGGAAACATCAAAAACCCATAAAATCCAACTTAAGTAGCTCAAACCATACAAAATCCGAAAATAGAAATAACTTAGATCTATAACAAGGGAGGCTCCAAATCACAAAAACCCAAGTTCTAATGTTGATCACTATGTCCTAATCTAGCAAATGGACAAGGAAAAGAGGGTTCTCATGTAGTGGCAAGATGCACTTGCCTAGGGTTGGGAGAGTTGTGGAGGAAGGAGAAGAAGAAGAAGAAGGAAATTAATGGTGGAAGTTATGAGGAGAGAGAGAGGTAGGTAGGGATATAAAGAGGGGGAGTTGTGGTGTGTTGAGGGTGGAGTGTAGGGCTAGGGTGTTCCAACACATAAAACCGAACCAAACCGAACCATCCCCAATAAAACCGAGCCATGCCAAAACCTAAAATACGGGAAATACCGAAATCCTACAAGTTGAGAAAAAATAAAATAAAAATACATGCAAAAATCCAGATACGAGTATAAATACGAAATACGAGAAATACGGGAAATGAGGGTGACAACCCTACCCACCTTAAAAGAATTTCATCCTCGAAATTTAATCAAGGAGCTAGAGATTGTCACGACAAGCTACATTAAGTACAGGTAAGTTACACTAAGCAGTTCAATCATACAATCATATAATGCAAGCAAGGAAGGGAAAATGTAAGGTATAAGAAAGATATTATATCTCACGAGTCAAACAGGTAGGGATATCGCGATCGGATGTCGTCCTCACGCTCCCATATTGACTCACCTAGAGAGTGATGACCCCAAGCAACACGGACTAATTTAATAGTCTTGTTCTTGAGTATCTTCTTCCTCCGGTCCAATATAGACACGGGCCTCTCCTCATACGAAAGGTTGGTACCAACAACCAATTCCGAATGGTCTAGGATGTGGCTCGGGTCCGGAATATACCGTCGTAATTGGGACACATGGAATACATCATGCACCTCACTTAACGACGGCGGAAGTGCGAGACGATAGGATACATCTCCTACTCGCTCTAGAATATCGAACGACCCTATATACCTAGGACTAAGCTTTCTCCGCACGCCGAAGCGAATGACGCCACGGTTAGGCGAGATCCTAAGGAATACATGGTCGCCGACAGCAAATTCTAAGGGACGCCGATGAGCATCGGCCCAATGGTGCTGGCGGTCCTGGGCAACTCGGAGGTGATCTCGGACCTTCCTGACTACTTCAACCGTCTGGGAAATTAATTCGGGTCCGAGCATCTGCCTCTCCCCGACATCGTCCCATGCTAGCGGGGATCTGCACTTCCTGCCATAAAGAGCCTCGAAGGGTGTCATCTGGATACTGGCCTGATAACTGTTGTTGTACGAGAATTCCACCAGGTGCAGATGATTCTCCTATGAACCACCGAAGTCAAGGGTACAGGATCTCAACATATCTTCAAGGGTCTGGATCGTGCGCTCTGATTGACCATCCGTCTGCGGGTGATAAGCTGAGCTGAACTGAAGACGAGTCCCCAAACTCTTCTGCAAGCTGCGCCAAAAGTGTGATATGAATCTTGAATCCCTGTCCGAGGTGATGCTGACTGGCATACCGTGAAGCCTGACAATCTGCCTGAGATATATTTCTGCTAGCTACGCCGTCGACTGTCCAACTCTGAATGGGAGAAAGTGTGCCACCTTGGTAATCCTGTCCACAATTACCCAAATAGCATTTCTGCCGACCGGAGATCTGGGCAATCCGGTCATGAAATCCATGGTTATATGTTTCCATTTCCATTCTAGGATCGGTAAGGGTTGAAGAAGTCCAGCGGGCCTCTGATGTTCAGCTTTAACCTGTTGGCAAACCAAACACCGAGAGACAAACCGGACAATCTCCCTCTTCATGCCATTCCACCAAAAATGCTGACGAATATCACGGTACATCTTCGTACCACCCGGATGAATAGAATACTGCGAACTGTGGGCTTCTGCCATGACTTCCTGTCTGATATCTCCACTGGGTACACAAAGACGAGTGCCGTACCGAAGTGTACCGTCTTCATGGATACATAACTCTGGCCTTCTTCCTGCTTCACACTCTGTTCTGAGTCGCTGGATCTTGGAATCTGTTGACCTGCGCCACCCGGATTCTCTCAACTATGCTGGACTGAACCTGTAGGCTGGCCATCAATGCTATGCTGGTTGGAAGAACCACTTCAATTCCTATTTTCTGAAGATCTGCCAATAATTCTGGTTGCGCCGTCAGGAGATAAACTCCGGCTCTCCTGCTCAATGCATCTGCTACAACGTTGGCCTTCCCGGGATGATACTGCAAATCTACCTCATAATCCACCAATAACTCGAGCCATCTTCTCTGCCGCATATTAAGGTCCTTCTGGGTGAAAACATACTTCAGACTCTTATGATCCGTAAAGATCTCCACTCTATCTCCGTACAAGTATTGTCTCCACAACTTCAAAGCAAACACTACCGCCGCCAATTCCAAGTCGTGGGTCGGGTAATTCTTCTCATGATCACGAAGTTGGCGTGACACATAAGATATTACCTTCCCATGCTGCATCAAGACACACCCCAATCCTCTGCCTGAAGCGTCGCAATAAACTGTGAATCCTCCGGTCCCATCTGGAAGGGTGAGAATGGGAGCCGTTATCAAACCTCGCTTCAACTTCTCAAATGATTCCTGACACTTTGCTGTCCAAACAAACGGCACATCTTTGCGGGTCAACTGGGTCATCGACGCTGAAATCCTTGCAAAATCTGAAACGAATCGCCGGTAGTAGCCGGCCAATCCAAGAAAGCTGCGAACCTCTGCCACTGAGCTGGGTACCGGCCATGACTCGATAGCCACAATCTTCTGGGGATCTACTTCCACTCCTTCTCGGGTAATAATGCGACCCAAGTACGAAATACGATCGAGCCAGAACTCGCATTTACTGAACTTGGCGTACAACTGATGCTCCCGAAGCGTCTGGAGGACGACTCTGAGATGCTGCTCATGCTCTGCTTCACTCTTGCTGTAGACCAGGATATCATCTAGGAATACGATCACAAATTGATCCAAGTAAGGCATAAAAATGTGATTCATGAGGTCCATGAATACGGCCGGCGCATTGGTTGCTCCAAAGGGCATAACAAGGAACTCCCAATGTCCATACCTCGATCTGAATGCTGTCTTCGGGATGTCCTGCTCTCTGACTCTGATCTGGTGGTATCCCGACCGCAAGTCGATCTTCGAGAACACTGAAGCCCCTCTGAGCTGATCAAACAAGTCATCTATCCTCGGAAGAGGGTATCTGTTCTTGATTGTCACCGAATTCAAGGTACGATAATCAACACATAGCCTGGACGTACCATCCTTCTTTTTCACAAGAAGCATCGGGGCTCCCCAAGGCGATCCACTTGTACGGATGAATCCCTTGGTCCTCAGTTCTTCAATCATCTTGTACAAAATTTTCAACTCTGAAGGCGGCATCCTGTAGATTCGCTCTGACACTGGTGCTGTCCCGAGAATCAAGTCTATAGTGAACTCAATCTCCCATTCTGGCGGCATCCCTGGAAGCTCCTCTGGAAAGACATCTGGAAACTCTTCAACTATCTGGGGTAATTGTACTGCTGCTACTGCCATTCGCAATGCTGGGGAAGATGGCTCCACTGCGCCTCTGGAAAACGAAAACTCTGGCTCGCCGGGGATACTAAAGACAACCCTGCCAATATGGCAGTCTATCCTAGCATACTGGTTCCTCAACCAATCCATGCCTAGGACTACATCATAGTCTGCCATAGGAAACTCTATGAATCTAGCGGGGAACTCCCTACCGCTAACTACGATCCGACACGAGGAAAACACTCGATCTACTCCCACAAGGCCACTACCAGTAAGTATATTGAGCCTCACTGATAATGACTCGGGCTCCAATCCTATCCGTGTCGCGAATCGTGCAGACATGAATGAATGCGATGCACCAGAATCAAACAATACCGAAGCTGGAAAGGAGTTGACGAGAATAGTACCTGCCACAACCTCACCTAGTGTAACTTCTTCTTCCATAGCCATCATCATGGCCTGACCTTGTCCTCTGGCTGCTGGTCCCCTCTGCTGGAAACCTCTCTGCCTATTCTGGGTCTGAGCTTGGGCTTGCGCATACTGCTGGGGGTGCTGTTGCTGGAATGCCTGAGACTGAGGCGGCAAGGGCCTCGAAGACTGATACTGCTGCTGCTGAACTGGTACTGGGGCCGGTCCTCTCACCGAAGAGCTAGAAGGGTTGGATGCTGATGAACCACCCCTATTCGGGCAAGCCCCTATCCTATGATCTGCTGCTCCATAAGCCAGGCACAATCCCTGCGCCCTGCGACAGTCTGCCACCACATGCCCTGGCTTTCCGCAATGAGAACATCCCATCGCGGAAGTCTGCTTCTGCTTCTGCTGCTGCGGGTACGTCGGGGTCGAATGCTGAACCGACGTCACTGAGGCCGCCCGCCTCGGAGCTCCAATGGTCAATCCCCTAGCTGCCGGGGCTGGAGCTGATAATTGGTTTATCTGACTGTGGGACCGCTTCCTACTTCCGGTCCTATCCACGATCCTCTGAAAGGTATACTCATGCCTCCTAGCGGCTTTCAAAACTGCATCGAACGTCTGGTGCTCGAACTGCTCAACCGCCAATAAGATCTCCAAATGCAGTCCCTGCTGGAACCGCTGGGCCCTATCAAACTCGGTCACCACCAAGGTGGGGCAAACCTACTGATTCTAGAAAACTTCGATGCATAACTGTCGACTGTTCTGCCTCCGTGCTTCAAGTTGGTAAATCTGGTCTGCAGGTCGTACCGAGCCACAGCATCAAAGTACTTCATCTGGAATCTCTCTCTAAACACTGTCCAAGCAATGGGTGCCACTAACCCCATGGCTTGTGCTGCCCACCAACTGCGAGCCAAGTCCAACAACTGTAGGCGTACCACCACCACCTTCTCATTCTCGGGTATCCTAGCTGCTTCCAGAATCACCTCGGTATCCTGAAGCCATGCATCCGCGGCGATCGTATCCTCGGTGCCGTCGAAGAAAGGAGGGTTCAATCGCTTGAAGCTGTTAGCCGCCTGGTTCCCTGGATGTCCGCCTCGGGTCAAAGCATCATGAACTGTCTGGTGTAGGGCGTCGCTTCGACGATCCTGGGAAGCTATCAAGGTTCTGATGAGGCCTACTAAGGTACCATCATCTGGCTCAACGGGCTGGACGGGCCGAACTGGTGACTCTCCTCCAGTAGGTATCACTCTGGAGGCTACTCCGGAATGCTGGGCTTGATCTCCGGGTTGCTGCTGGCCCACGGAAGTGCTCCTCCTTGCTGCGGCAGGGTCAGGTCAGTGCCGCTGAGGAAGACGACACAGGGAAACAATAAGGAAGGACCAGGACAGATCAACGATACAAGCATATAATCAGGGCAAGAATTTCAGGGATTTGAAAATACGGGCGGAGATCAAGGACGAATACTGATTGAGACATCTATTCGGTAAACCCTCACATTTCTTGATTGTCAAGACCTGCATGGGCCACCACTTAAACCATGTCACGCCCCAGAACCAGAATACTGGAGAGCGGGGGCAGACATAGCCAGCTACGTATATTGAAATAGAATATATCTCAACTATACGGTCACGGCTGTCTAGATATGAGGGTTTACTACAAGCCAACAGTCTCTTAAGGTCAAGCCTATTGTCTCAATCTTAAGCAAGTAATATAATTACAAGATGTTTGACCACCAAATATACAATAAAAGGCGTCCCAAATATTACATATCAGCTGATCATGACGCTAGTCGTACAAAATACGAGGACTAGCAAGAGTTAAGTCATACATGATCAACCCTAGGATTTGTTTATCATGTTTACAGCCCGTAGGCAGACAGTAAGTAAAAGTGCATCGAGCTAACAGGTGCTCGTCGGCTAAACGCCTCAAAAGAATAACTTTACAATAGAGTGAGCGAAACAAAATAGAAAACCCACTCGTAGCCCGGGTTCCTTCTAGTCGCCACCATCGGGCTGGAAGCTTGGTAGATCCTCAGGAGCTGCTCTGAAATCTGGCCACACAAAACCAGCTGGGTCAACCCCAGAAAGAGCAAGTGCCACAAGGGGGCCACGAAATAAGAACAAAAGCCAGCAATCAGCACAAGAAAAATCTAATATTAAAACTAGAATTTACGAAAACATGTCAGGATGATATACGACGAGATAACCATGGGACTATTCCGATAGCCAGGTTACAACCCGTAAACCAAACAAGGACCGGGGTTGTAACCCTTCATCTGAACAGAACTTGGTTTTCCACCATTTATCGGCAAGACAATAATGTAAGAAATTGAGACAGGAAGCAAGCTTGCATGGGATCAAGACATGACTAGACTGGTTATACCTCATTCAATCGATCACGGCCAAGCAGATCCTACGGCTTACTACTTTAACTAACTAGGGTTATCACAGGCCTAATTACTAACAAGATGCAGTGAGATTGTTCCACAGCCACAAGCCCTGCAGACCATCCAGGCTACCCAGGACGAAAGATTAGGGTTGAATTCAGGTGGGTAAATCGTCCAGGAGACACATGTACCCTTAGGTGACTTAGAGGGTGCAACACTCGACGGTGCACTGGAAATGTGCCATACTCGACGGCAGGCTACAGATCCCAAGAGCGCCCAGGTAACGGGATTGCCTGTAGCTGTGTCATCTCTTCATGACTACTGAGTTATTCTAGTTATTAATCTTAATCCATTTTAGTAGGTACTCCTGACCGTGGTACTCAGGAGTCCCCTCCTAGACATGATGCAAGACAGGACAAGTGGATTTAACAAGCAAGCAAGAAGAACCACCCACGGTGTTAAGGCAGGTCAAGTTAAATTATCAAGATAAATCATGTCAGGGTACTTGTCAGGAGTGCGCCACGACGGGCCACTATCATGTCAGGTTGGTCATGTCAGGAGTGCACCACTACGGATCACTGTCGTGTTATACAAGTTCCTTGCCATACCAAGCCATGTACAATAGTCATTCCAAACATATTAAGTAAAATCAAGTTCATGACAAAAGGCGTAAGGATATAAAATGGGCATAAAATATCTAATAAAGTATCAATATACACGACTATAGAAAAGCCAAGCTTAAAGAAATAAGACCAAAACTCTAAGAGCCAATGGGTTAAGCAAGGGGGGTCAAGGGAGCAGCGTAGGTGAAAGTCACGCACGCTACAGGGAGCAGCATAGGTGAAAAGTCACGCACGCTACAGGGAGCAGCGTAGGTGAAAAGTCACGCACGCTGAGAGAGCAGCGTAGGTAAAAAGTCACGCACGCTGAGAGAGCAGCGTAGGTGAAAAGTCACGAACGCTAAAGGGAGCAGCGTAGGTGAAAAGTCATGCACGCTACAGGGAGCAATGTACGTGAAAGTTACGCACACTCAAGGGAGCAGTGTACGTGAAAGTCACGCACGCTCAAGGGAGCAGTGTACGTGAAAGTCACGCACACTATAGGGAGCAGCGTAGGTAAAAAGTCACGCACGCTGTGAGAGCAGCGTAGGTGAAAAGTCACGCACGCTGCGAGAGCAGCGTAGGTGAAAAGTCACGCACGCTACAGGGAGCAGCGTAGGTAAAAAGTCACGCACGCTACAGGGAGCAATGTACGTGAAAGTCACGCACACTCAAGGGAGCAGTGTACGTGAAAGTCACGCACGCTCAAGGGAGCAGTGTACGTGAAAGTCACGCACGCTGAAGGGAGCAGTGTACGTGAAAGTCACGCACACTCAAGGGAGCAGTGTACGTGAAAAGTCACGCACGCTACAGGGAGCAATGTACGTGAAAGTCACGCACACTCAAGGGAGCAGTGTACGTGAAAGTCACGCACGCTCAAGGAGACACGCTTCCAATAGGAAGCGTACTCAAGTCTGCGTACGCACGCTAAAGAGCGTGCGCAGCTCAGTGTACGTAAGCTAAACAGCTCTGCACACTGCTCACTGTCTTCTCCAGACAGCAAGAACACCATGGTTGAACCCAAAACTTCAGAGCAACACAACTTGGCCATCCGAACTCCAAATCCTGATTTCCAAAGTTCCAATTTGGGTAGAATTGAATGCTCTTCCACATGAAAACATCAAAAACCCATAAAATCCAACTTAAGTAGCTCAAATCATGCAAAATCCAAAAATAGAAATAACTTAGATCTATAATAAGGGAGGCTACAAATCACAAAAACCCAAGTTCTAATGTTGATCACCATGTCCTAATCTAGCAAATGGACAAGGAAAAGAGGGTTCTCATGTAGTGGCAAGATGCACTTGCCTAGGGTTGGAAGAGTTGTGGAGAAAGAAGAAGAAGAAGAAGAAGAAAATTAATGGTGGAAGTTATGAGGAGAGAGAGAGAGGTACGTGGGGATATAAAGAGGGGGAGTTGTGGTGTATTGAGGGTGGAGTGTAGGGCTAGGGTGTTCCAACACATAAAACCGAACCAAACCGAACCATCCCCAATAAAACCGAGCCATGCCAAAACCCAAAATACGGGAAATACCGAAATCCCACAAGTTGAGAAAAATAAAAATAAAAATACATGCCAAAAATCCAGATACGAGTATAAATACAAAATACGAGAAATACGGAAAATGAGGGTGACAATATAGGATGTACAATCATCCACTAACTATACGAGATCATCTAATCATGTTAAGAATTTATTACAGTCGAATAAAATATCAAAACGGTCAAGTACAGAAAATATGCCAAAAGATCAAAACTAAGATTAAAATTATCCGTCGCATATGAACTCCAACTAAGGTAAAACAAGAAGATTCTTGAAGCCAAGACAAATATCTACAACTTTTATGTTTTGAGTTTTTCAAGATTCTAGCCACAAAATAGCTTAAACAAAAAAAATAGCCATTCAAGGCAATCTGCGCACGGGCGCACTGCGCAAGCAAAACTGCCCACGGTACACAGAGCGCATAAGCACGGCACGCGGTCTGCACACTGCGCGTAAAATGCACTGCATGCACGGGAAAAATGCATAGCATGAGCGGGCAAAACTGTACACGACGTAAGGTGCGCACAAGCTCGGCGCGCGGGCTTGCGGTAAAAAATTACGCGGACGCGCGGTACGCGAGATGCGCTGCGTGCACTGTAATGCCTGTGGTTCGTATTACGTATCTTGGCATACGTGTACGTATTCTTGACTCGTATTGCATATTTTTCTGCATGGTTGTTTTGGCATGTCATTGGTTGTGGCTTAGCTTGGTTCGGCTTAGCTTGGGTTGGTTTGCTTTTGGGTTCATCATGAACCAAAAGAAAACCCCTACCTACCACCACCACTACCCTTTATTAACCCATTCCCCTTTCTCTCTCTTCATTTATTCTTCTTCTTCCCTATCATAACTTCTTCAACCACCAGGAGAAAGAGAGAGAGAGAGTTTAGGCAAGTACAAACTTGCTTCATGATGGATCTCAAGTTTTATTGTACCATTCTCTTCCTTACTTGATTCTAAGCCTCTTTAGAACTTGACATTTTTGGATTTGATGGATGGATTCTTGTAGATCTAAGTTTGTAAACTTTTTGGTTTTTCTTGGTTTTGATCTTTAAAACTTGGTTATTTCGAAAACTAGTGTTTCTATGTTGTAGAGAATTCAATTTCATGCAGTTTTGGCTTTTTGTTTCACTTGATTTCGGCTTCGGATGAGAAAGTTATGGCCAAAACCATTTTTGGTCATTTCTAGGTTCATCTGCAGCATAATCAGCATGTCGCAGAAGGCGCATGTCGCAGAAGGCGCATGTTGCAATAAAGCGCATGTCGCGATAGCCGCATATCATGTCGCAGAAGGTGCATGTCGCAGAAGGCGCATGTTGCAATGAAGCGCATGTCGCGGTAGCCGCATATCATATCGCAGAAGGCGCATGTTGCAATAAAGCGCATGTCGCGGTAGTCGCATATCATGTCGCAGAAGGTGCATGTCGCAGTAGGCGCATGTTGCAATGAGGCACATGTCGCGGTAGGCGCATATCATGTCGCAGTTGAGCCACATGAGGCGCATGTCGCGATAGGCGCATATCATGTCGCGCATGAGCCGCATTAAGACGCATGTCGCAGTAGGCACATATGGTGTCGCAGTTGCATGCATGTCGCAGAATAGGCCGCATAATGCATATTTGACTATTACTAACTGTTATATGTCCTAATTGACTGAATTATTGCTCGAATTTCTCCCAACTCCCAACGTGGAAGTTGTAAATCTTTTTCTTAGCAGCAAGAATATGTCTCTAGTTATTTATGCAAGTTTCTC
Source organism: Iris pallida (assembly GCA_029216955.1). Lineage (NCBI taxonomy): Eukaryota > Viridiplantae > Streptophyta > Magnoliopsida > Asparagales > Iridaceae > Iris > Iris pallida. The sequence goes on from JANAVB010001466.1 coordinate 39,125, forward strand.
TCATTCATAATATTGTAAGAATAGAACACGATAGTGGCCCGCTGTGGCACACTCTTGACAAGTAAACTGACATGATATATCTCGGCATGCTGTTACGACAGCTAGCCTGACATGACAAGTATGAAATACCTGGACACCGTGGGCGATTGTGTTTGTAATAAACTGGTACGGTCTTACATCATGTCTAGGATGGGGATCCCTGAGTACCACGGTCAGGGGTACCTACTAAAATTGACTACGGCTAATTAACTAGAATGATTCAGTAGTCATGAAGAGATTCCCAGCTACAGGCAATCCCGTTATCTGGGCGCATTCAGTGGACTTGTAGCCTACCGACGAGTAGGGCACATTTCCAGCACACAGTTATGTGTTGCATTCTTCCTAAATGGATATTCGACCTGGATAATCGGATGGTCTGCAGGGCTTGTGGCTGTCGGGATAATCTCATTGCATCTTGCTAGTACTAGGCCTGTGATAATCCTAGTTAGTTAAAAGTATCAAGCCGTACTCTTGATTGGCCGTGATTGATTGGATAAAGTTTATTCCAGCTTAGTCTTATCCTGATCCTGTACAAGATTGTATCAGGACATGATTTCTTGTATCGATAAATGATGGGATACCAAGTTCTGTTCAGATGAAGGGTTACAACCCCGGTCCTTGTTTGGTTTAAGGGTTGTAACTTGGCTATCTGAATAGTTCTATGGTTATCCTATCATATATCGTCCTGCTTATAGTGCCTGCCTTAACAATAACGACCGGGGGTCCAGTTCTGTTCAGGCGAAGGGTTACAACCCCGGTCCTTGTTTGGTTTAAGGGTTGTAACCTGGCTCCCGGAGCAGTTCTGTGTCCTCTCCTCGTTTATTGTCTTATTGCAACCCCGTGCCATGCTCGTCATATTTACCTTACTTCAAGCATGATTAATTATTTATACCGGCATTAACAATAAAGATTAGGGGTCCAGTTCTGTTCAGGCGAAGGGTTACAACTCCGGTCCTTGTTTGGTTTAAGGGTTGTAACCTGGCTTCCAGAGCAGTTCTGTGTCCTCTCTTCATTTATTGTCTTGTTACCTTATCAATAGTAATTGAGGCGGGTTTCTATTCAGGCGAAGGATTGCAACCCGGTCCTTGTTTGGTTTAAGGGTTGCAGTCTGGCTACTTGAATGGTTTCTCCGTGCTCAATATATTATTGATTATCTCAGTTATTATCAGTATCTTTTAATTACCTTAACTATTTATTTGTGATATGCTGGTTTTAGTTCCTAAGTGAAGCCTCCTTTGTGGCACTTGCTCTTCTGGGGTCTGACCCAGCTGGTTTTGTGTGGCCAGATATCGGAGCAGCAACAGAGGATCCACCTGTCTTCCAGCCCGATGGTGACCACCAGGCGTAACCAGGGCAACGAGTGGGTTTCTTTTGTCCTCCCACTCTATTTGTAAAATTATTCTTTTGAGGAGTTTAGCCGGCGAGTACGTGTTAGCTCGTATTGCACCTTTATTTACTGTCTGCCTACGGGCTGTAACATGATTGACAAATCCTAGGATTGATCATGTATTGACTAAAACTCTTGCTAGTCCTGACATTTTGTATGACTAGCTTCATGATCATCCAATATGTAATGTATGGGACGCCTTACTATTGTATATTGATGCTCTAATATCTTGTGACTGTTACTACTCGCTAGTGATTGAGACAATAGGCTTGTTCTGGACCATAGGAGACTGATGGATTGTAGTTAAACCCTCATATATCTAGACAGCCGTGACCGTATAGTGATGTGGATTCCATTTCATTATACGTAGCTGGCTATGTCTGCCCCCGCTCTCCAGTATTCTGGTTCTGGGGCGTGACATAGTTTTAGTGGTGGCCCATGCAGGTCTTGTAATTCAAGATATGTGAGGGTTTACCGAATAGATGTCTCAATCAGTACTCGCCCTTGATCTCTACTCGTATCCTCTTGATCCCTGAAAATCTTGACCTGATCACATGCTTGTATCGTTGATCTGTCCTGGTCCTTCCTTATTATTCCCTATGTCGTCTTCTTCAGCGGCATTGTTCCTAGACCTGCCGATCAGCAAGGCGGAGCACCTTCCGCGGACCAGCAGCAACCTGGAGATCAAGCCCAGCATTCAGGCGTAGCCTCCAGAGTCGTACCCACCGAAGGAGAACCACCAGTTCAGCCCTCCAGCCTGCAGAGCATGATGATGGCACTTTGGTGGGTCTCATCAGGACGCTATTAGCTTCCCAGGATCGGCGAGGAGATGCCTTGCACCAGGCGGTGGCAGATGCTTTGACCAGAGGAGGTCATCAGGGTAATAGCGCGGCCAACAGCTTCAAACGCTTGAACCCTCCCTTCTTCGACGGCAATGAAGATGCGATCGCTGCAGATGCATGGCTTCAGGACATAGAGGTGATTCTAGAAGCAGCCAAGACTCCAGAGAACGAGAAGGTGGCCGTGGTGCGCCTGCAGCTATTGGATCTTGCTCTCAGCTGGTGGGCAGCGCAGGCCGATGGATTAGTGGCCCCTATTTCATGGGCAGTATTCAGGAAGAGATTCCAGACCAAGTATTTTGCTGTAGCTCGGTATGATCTACAGACGAGGTTCACCAATCTGAAGTAGATGGGCAGGATGGTCGATGGATATGCGGCCGAGTTCTCCAGGCTTAGTCGGTTTGCTCCCACCTTGGTGGCGACCGAGTTCGATAGAGCCCAGCGGTTCCAGCAGGGGCTTCATCTGGAGATTCTATTGGCGGTAGAGCAGTTTGAGCATCAGACCTTTGATGCAGTACTACGGGCAGCCCGGAGGCATGAGTATACCTCCCAGAGGATTGTGGACAGGACCGGAGGTCGAAAGCGATCTCACGGCCAGATGAATCAGTCTTCAGCACCAGCCCCGGCAGCCAGGGCTTTGACCATTGGAGCTTCGAGGCGGGCGGCCTCAGTGACGTCGGTTCAGCATTCCACCCCGATGCACCCTCAGCAGCAGAAACAGAAGCAGTCTTCCGTAGTGGGATGTTCACACTGCGAGAAGCCAGGACATGTGGTGTCAGATTGTCGTAGAGCACAGGGTTTGTGCTTGGTTATGGTGCCCCCGGACCACAGGGTTGGGAATTGCCCGAACAGAGGGAGTTCATCCGCCTTCTCTAGTCCTTCAGTTAGAGGACCAGTACCAATCCAGCAGCAGCAGCAGCAGCTACAGTACCCGTTCTCGAGGCCATTGTCGACGCAGACCCAGGCATTCCAGCAGCAGAGACCGCAGCAGTATACCCAAGCCCAAGCCCTGATCCAGAGCAGGCAGAGGAATTTTTAGCAGAGGGGACCCGCACCCCGAAGACATGGTCAAGTGCTGGCTTTGACCATGGGAGAAGAAGAAATAGCACCAGGTGAGGTGGTGGCAGGTACTATTCTCGTCAACACCTTTTCAGCTTCAGTATTATTTGATTCTGGTGCCTCGCATTCATTTATGTCTGCACGATTTGCGACACGGGTAGGACTGGAGCCCGAGTCATTATCAGTAAGGCTCAATATACTTACTGGTAACGGACTTGTGGGAGTAGATAGAGTATTTTTCTCATGTCGGATCGTAGTTAGCGGTAGAGAATTCCCCGCTAGATTAATAGAGTTCTCGATGGCCGATTATGATGTGGTCTTAGGGATGGATTGGTTGAGGGACCAGTATGCTAGGATAGACTGCCACATTGGCAGAGTTATTTTTAGCATTCCAGGCGAGCCAGAGTTTTCTTTTTTCCGAGGTGAAGTTGAACCTTCTCCTCCAGTGTTGCGGATGGCAGTAGCAGCAGTACAGTTACCTCGGATAGTCGAAGAGTTTCCAGATGTTTTTTCCAGAAGAGCTTCCAGGGATGCCACCAGAGCGAGAGATCGAGTTTACCATCGACTTGATTCCCGAAACAGCCCCAGTGTCAGAGAGAGTCTACAGGGATGGCGCCATCAGAGCTAGAGATATTGTACAAGATGATTGAAGAACTCAGAACCAAGGGATTCATTCGTGCTAGTGGATCGCCTTGGGGAGCTCCGATGCTTCTTGTGAAAAAGAAGGATGGTACGTCCAGATTGTGTGTTGATTATCGTACCTTGAACTCGGTGACAATCAAGAACAGATACCCTCTCCCGAGGATAGATGACTTGTTTGATCAACTCAGAGGGGCGTCAGTATTTTTGAAGATCGACTTGCGCTCAGGATACCATCAGATCAGAGTCAGAGAGCAGGACATCCCGAAGACAGCTTTCAGATCTAGGTATGGACATTGGGAGTTCCTTGTGATGCCATTTGGAGCAACCAATGCGTCGGCTGTATTCATGGACCTCATGAATCGTATCTTCATGCCTTATTTGGATCAGTTCGTGATTGTGTTCCTAGACGACATCCTGGTCTACAGCAAGAGTGAAGCGGAGCATGAGCATCACCTCAGAGTTGTTCTTCAGATTCTCAGAGAGCACCAGTTGTATGCCAAGTTTAGTAAATGCGAGTTCTGGCTCGATCGCATTTCGTACTTAGGTCATATCATCACCCGAGGAGGAGTTGAAGTGGATCCCCAGAAGATCGTGGCCATTGAGACATGGCCAGTGCCCAGCACGGTTGCAAAAGTTCGCAGCTTTCTTGGATTGGCCGGCTACTACCGGCAATTTATTTCAGACTTTGCTCGAATTTCAGCGCCATTGACCCAGTTGACCCGCAAGGATGTGCAGTTTGCTTGGACAGCAGAATGCCAGGATTCTTTTGAGAGGTTGAAGCGAGGCTTGATGACGGCTCCTATTCTCACGCTTCCAGATGGAACTGGAGGATTCTCAGTGTATTGTGATACTTCGGGCAGAGGTTTAGGATGTGTTCTGATGCAGCATGGGAAGGTAATAGCTTATGCGTCACGACAACTTCGTGATCATGAGAGGAATTACCCAACCCATGACTTGGAGCTGGCAGCAGTAGTGTTTGCACTTAAGTTGTGGAGGCACTACTTGTACGGAGATAGGGTGGAGATCTTCACTGACCACAAGAGCCTGAAGTATGTTTTCACCCAGAAGGATCTTAACATGCGTCAGAGAAGATGGCTAGAGCTGCTTGTGGATTATGATGTCAACTTGCAGTATCACCCAGGGAAGGCCAATGTTGTTGCGGATGCATTGAGCAGGAGAGCCGGAATTTATTTCCTAACAGCGCAACCAGAGCTGTTAGCCGATCTTCAGAAGATGGGAATAGAAGTTGTCCTCCCTACCAGTATGGCATTGATGGCCAGCATGCAAGTTCAGTCCACTATAGTCGAGAGGATCCGGATGGCGCAGTCAGCAGATTCCAAGCTTCAGCGACTTAGAGCAGAGTGTGAGGCAGGACAAAGACCAGAGTTATGTATCCATGAAGACGGACACTTCGACATGGTAAGCGTCTTGTGTACCCAGTGGAGATATCAGACAGGAGATCATGGCAGAGTCCCACAGTTCGTAGTATTCCATTCATCCTGGTGGCACGAAGATGTACCGTGATATCCGCCAGCACTTTTGGTGGAATGGCATGAAGAGGGAGATAGCCCGGTTTGTCTCTCGTTGTTTAGTCTGCCAACAAGTTAAGGCTGAACATCAGAGACCAGCTGGACTACTTCAACCATTGCCGATTTCTGAGTGGAAATGGGAGCATGTAACCATGGACTTTGTGACTGGATTGCCTAGATCCCCGGCTGGCAGAGACGCTATTTGGGTTGTCATAGACAGGCTCACGAAGGTGGCTCACTTTCTCCCGTTCATAGTTGGTCAGTCGACGGCTCAGCCAGCGGAGATGTATCTCCGGCAGATTGTCAGGTTGTACGGTGTACCAGTCAGTATCACTTCAGACAGAGATTCAAGATTTATGTCGCACTTTTGGCGTAGCTTGCAAGAAAGTTTGGGAACTCACCTCGAGTTCAGTTCAGCTTATCACCGCAGACAGATGGCCAGTCGGAGCGTACGATCCAGACTCTTGAAGATATGTTACGGTCATGTACACTCGACTTCGGTGGTTCGTGGGAGGATCACGTGTACCTGGTGGAGTTCTCGTACAACAACAGTTTCCAGGCCAGTATCCAGATGGCACCGTTCGAGGCACTGTATGGTAGGAAGTGTCGATCCCCGCTAGCCTGGGATGATGTTGGAGAGAGGCAGATGCTTGGTCCGAAAATGATTGCTCAGACCGTTGAAGTGGTCAGAAAAGTCAGAGATCATCTTCGAGTTGCCCAAGATCGCCAGCGTCATTGGGCCGATTCTCATCGGCGCCCTCTTGAGTTTTCTGTTGGCGACCATGTATTCCTGAGGATTTCGCCTAACCGCGGCGTCATTCGTTTCGGCGTACGAGGAAAGCTTAGTCCTAGGTATATAGGGCCGTTCGACATTCTGGAGCGAGTAGGAGATGTATCCTATCGTCTCGCTCTTCCACCATCGCTACATGAGGTGCATGACGTATTCCATGTATCCCAACTGCGACGGTATATCCCGGACCCGAGCCACATCCTGGATCATTCGGAATTGGTTGTTGGTACCAACCTTTCGTATGAGGAGAGGCCCGTGTCTATATTGGACCGAAGAGAGAAGACACTCAAGAACAAGACTATCAAGTTAGTCCGAGTTGCTTGGGGTCATCACTCTTTGGGTGAGTCAACGTGGGAGCGTGAGGATGATATCCGATCACGATATCCCGACCTGTTTGACTCGTAAGGTATAATGTCTTCCTTATGCCTTATGCTTTAAGTTCCTTGCTCGAATAAATGACTGCATGATAGACTGCTTGTTATAGCTTACGATTAGTATAGCTTGTCCTTGCAATTCTAGCCTCTTGATTAAATTCCGAGGACGGAATTCTTTGAAGGTGGGTAGAGTTGTAATGCCTGTGGTTCGTATTATGTATCTTGGCATACGTGTACGTATTCTTGACTCGTATTGCATATTTTTTTGTATGGTTGTTTTGGCATGTCATTGGTTGTGGCTTAGCTTGGTTCGGCTTAGCTTGGGTTGGTTTGCTTTTGGGTTCATCATGAACCAAAAGAAAACCCCTACCTACCACCACCACTACCCTTTATTAACCCATTCCCCTTTCTCTCTCTTCATTTATTCTTCTTCTTCCCTATCATAACTTCTTCAACCACCAGGAGAAGAGAGAGAGAGTTTAGGCAAGTGCAAACTTGCTTCATGACGGATCTCAAGTTTTATTGTTCCATTCTCTTCCTTACTTGATTCTAAGCCTCTTTAGAACTTGACATTTTTGGATTTGATGGATGGATTCTTGTAGATCTAAGTTTGTAAACTTTTCGGTTTTTCTTGGTTTTGATCTTTAAAACTTGGTTATTTCGAAAACTAGTGTTTCTATGTTGTAGAGAATTCAATTTCATGCAGTTTTGGCTTTTGTTTCACTTGATTTCGGCTTCGGATGAGGAAGTTATGGCCAAAACCATTTCTGGTCATTTTTAGGTTCATCTGCCATAATCAGCATGTCGCAGAAGGCGCATGTCGCAGAAGGCGCATGTTGCAATGAAACGCATGTCGCAGTAGCCGCATATCATGTCGCAGAAGGCGCATGTCGCAGAAGGCGCATGTTGTAATGAAGCGCATGTCGCGGTAGTCGCATATCATGTCGCAGAAGGCATATGTCGCAGAAGGCGCATGTTGCAATGAAGCGCATGTCGCGGTAGCCGCATATCATGTCGCAGAAGGCGCATGTCACAGTAGGCGCATGTTGCAATGAGGCACATGTCGCGGTAGGCGAATATCATGTCGCAGTTGAGCCACATGAGGCGCATGTCGCGATAGGCGATATCATGTCGCGCATGAGCCGCATTAAGGCGCATGTCGCAGTAGGCACATATGGTGTCGCAGTTGCATGTATGTCGCAGAATAGGCCGCATAATGCATATTTTGACTATTACTAACTGTTATATGTCCTAATTGACTGAATTATTGCTCGAATTTCTCCCAACTCCCAACGTGGAAGTTGTAAATCTTTTCCTTAGCAGCAAGAATATGTCTCTAGTTATTTTATGCAAGTTTCTCTCATTCATAATATTGTAAGAATAGAACACGATAGTGGCCCGCTGTGGCGCACTCTTGACAAGTAAACTGACATGATATATCTCGGCATGCTGTTACGACAGCTAGCCTGACATGACAAGTATGAAATACCTGGACACCGTGGGCGATTGTGTTTGTAATAAACTGGTACGGTCTTGCATCATGTCTAGGATGGGGATCCCTGAGTACCCCGGTCAGGGGTACCTACTAAAATTGACTAAGGCTAATTAACTAGAATGATTCAGTAGTCATGAAGAGATTCCAGCTACAGGCAATCCCGTTATCTGGGCGCATTCAGTGGACTTGTAGCCTACCGACGAGTAGGGCACATTTCCAGCACACAGTTATGTGTTGCATTCTTCCTAAATGGATATTCGATCTGGATAACCGGATGGTCTGCAGGGCTTGTGGCTGTCGGGATAATCTCATTGCATCTTGCTAGTAACTAGGCCTGTGATAACCCTAGTTAGTTAAAAGTATCAAGCCGTACTCTTGATTGGCCGTGATTGATTGGATAAAGTTTATTCCAGCTTAGTCTTATCCTGATCCTGTACAAGATTGTATCAGGACATGATTTCTTGTATCGATAAATGATGGGATACCAAGTTCTGTTCAGATGAAGGGTTACAACCCCGGTCCTTGTTTGGTTTAAGGGTTGTAACTTGGCTATCTGAATAGTTCTATGGTTATCCTATCATATATCGTCCTGCTTATAGTGCCTGCCTTAACAATAACGACCGGGGGTCCAGTTCTGTTCAGGCGAAGGGTTACAACCCCGGTCCTTGTTTGGTTTAAGGGTTGTAACCTGGCTCCCGGAGCAGTTCTGTGTCCTCTCCTCGTTTATTGTCTTATTGCAACCCCGTGCCATGCTCGTCATGTTTTACCTTACTTCAAGCATGATTAATTATTTATACCGCATTAACAATAAAGATCAGGGGTCCAGTTCTGTTCAGGCGAAGGGTTACAACTCCGGTCCTTGTTTGGTTTAAGGGTTGTAACCTGGCTTCCAGAGCAGTTCTGTGTCCTCTCTTCATTTATTGTCTTGTTACCTTATCAATAGTAATTGAGGCGGGTTTCTATTCAGGCGAAGGATTGCAACCCCGGTCCTTGTTTGGTTTAAGGGTTGCAGTCTGGCTACT
>JANAVB010001467.1:0-48342 GCA_029216955.1 Iris pallida
TACTTTAGCGACGGCAAATTAGCGACAGAAATTTTTCGTCGCTATCATCGGCGGATCTCCGACGGATTTGTGACGGAATACCGATGGAAAGCAGTGGACAATTTTTTTTATTTTGTTATGTTCATATCCGTCGCTATGCGTCGATAGGTAGTCGGCCATGCGACGGTTTTATATTCGTCGCTAGAACGTCGCATATTTTGGCGCAAAACCAAAATATTGGCGCGAGATTTACTGACGAACTAGCGACGGAATAATCTGTCGCTACTCGCGCGAGATTTACTGACGCTTAGCGACAGAATAATCCGTCGCTACTCCGTCGCTAAATTTACGTTCCAGACTTAAGTTGAAACGACGGGGGGAACTTTTTATTCTCCCCAAATTTCACTCTCTCTCCTCTCTCTCTCTCTCTCTCTCTCCCGCGGTGATCGATCGGCGACCCCCTCCCTCTCTCTCCCGCGGCGGTGATCGGCGACCCCCTCCTCGCTCTCTCCCAAAGGTATCCCCTCTCCCTCTCCCTCCTCTCTCCTCTCTCTTTCGCGCTCTCTCTCTCCGCGCGCGCGGTGGTCGTGGGTGCAGGGGCCGGGGGCGTCGGGGGCTGCGGGAGCGGCGTCGACTGCGGGGGGCGGCGGTGGCGGCGGTGGCAGGGGGTGTAGAGGGGGCGGTGGGAGGGGCGGGAAGCGTTGGAGGGATGGGGGCGCGCGGGGGCTGGCCGCGGGGTGCGGGGGGTTGCGGAGGGGGTGCCGTGCGCGGGGGGCGGGGGTGTGGAGGGGGCGGTGGGATCGAGGGGGCGGGCAGCGTTGGGAGGGTACGATGGGGGCGGGGGCTGGCTGCGGGGTGCGGGGGAGGGGGGTATGTGTGGAGGGGGGCTGGCCGGACACACAACACACGGACACACACACACACGGACACACGGACACACACACACAGACACACACACACACACACACACACACACACACACACACACACACACCAGACAACACACACACACGGACACACAGACACAGACACACGGATACACACACACAGACATATATATATTATAATAGGCATAATTTTAAGATGCTAATTAGTTTACCTTATATATATAAGGTAAACTAATTATGGTAAACTAATTATGCCTATATATATATATCTATATATAGGCATAATTAGTTTACCTATTTTAGAGTATGACTACGTAGCTAGTGTGTAGAGTAGTATATGGTTACTAGATCCTAGTGAGTAGTATGTAGAGTAGTATGGTACTAGTGATATATAGATATGTAGGTCCATGTGTATCTGTATCGGACTTCGCTATCGTATCGAACTATCGCTATCGGTATCGGACTATCGCTATCAGTATCGACCGTATGTACTTAGTATCGGGCGTAGCGGATTAGTATCGATCAGTATATGAGTATATTCCAATGCCATAGAGGAAGGTCAACAAACTGATGGCTTCTATGGCATTGGAATCTACTCATATAGGAATGAACTTGAACTGATGGGTGTTGTAGTCGATTTCAGCGAAGGATCGTCCTTTGTAGCATCTGGACTTCAGTTGCCAGCAGAGCCAGGAGATGTTACGGCGGAAACTGCTCTCATGTACTTCTCCTCCTCCACCATGGCTCTGGACACATCTGCTCCTCCGTTCTTCCCTTCTTCTCGACTATCTCGGCCTCCTATCGGCCTACTATTCCGATATGCGTTTGATACGGTCTACCTAACCTATATACTGATACTAATCTGTTACTCTCTGATATTAAGTACATCCGGCTTACTAGCTAGCGGATCCACCAGTTACATGATTATACTAATTATGTAGATTGTGATACTAAGTAGCCTCATCGTAGGCCTAGCGTGTTATCCACAAGTTTAGTTTTTCTTACGATATGAGTATCGGTATCGGGCTATTAATTCTTATGTTTAGTTTGTCTTACGATACAGATATTCACATCAAATCGAGCATGAATCGTTACTTTGTGATCGTACATGGATGTACAAACGACAACACGAGAGCAGAATTGGTGTGAGTGACGATTTTCAGGCAGGTGTGGAAGTTTCTTAAGTATGCCATGAGCAAAACTCAGTACATGGACGATAACAAAATCAAGTGTCCATGTGTTAATTGTCACAATAGACGTTCGAAGAAGTGATGACTGTGAGAGATCATTTGACCCGTAAGGGTTTCGTACGTGATTACGGCATGTGGTCATCGCAAGGTGAATTATTTCAGAAAGACAGGCTGCAGAAGCTGGTACTTATGCTTTTGATGATAATGCTGCAACGGATGTCCTCGAAGACGACGGATGCTCTGTGGATTATGGAGACATGCAGAACCTTGCACGAGATATGGTGTATGCTGCGGCAGGGCCTAATTTGATCCGGAGGATCCTAATCCCGAGGCAAAGGAGTTCTATGATATGTTTAAGGACGCAGATACTCCTCTATATCCTGGTTGTGAGACTCATTCCGCACTGTCAGTGACGATGCGGTTGTTGAACATAAAGTCTGATTTTAACTTGCCACAAGCTTGCTATGATCGGATCACAATTAACTAATGAGGTGTTACCGAAGGAATCAAAAGAGCTCCCAAGAAACTTCTACAAGTCAAAGATGATGGTCCGACAACTGGGACTGGGGTACGAGAAGATAGATTGCTGTCGCAACGGATGCATGTTGTATTACAAGAGAATGGCGTATTAGAAAGTTGTTGGTTCTGTAATGCGGATCGTTACAAGACAGTACAGGGAAAAGGAAAGTTAACTAGAAAACGACGTCCTTACAAGTATAATTACTTGTCGATCACGAAGCGCTTACAGAGGATGTATATGTCTCTGAATACAGCAGAACACATGACGTGGCACAGTGAAGATCGATAAAGGACGAAGGAGAATTGTCACATCCTTCGGATGGGGAGGCGTGGAAATATTTTGATTTGTGTCATCCAGATTTTGCTGCAGAGCCTAGAATGTACGCCTGGCTCTATGTTCTGATGGCTTCGCCCCTTTCGGACAGTCGGGATCTCAATACTCATGCTGGCCGGTCATTCTTACCCCTTACAATCTGCCACCATGGATGTGTATGAAGACTCCTTATATGTTCTTGACAGCTATCATACCCGGTCCCAAAAATCCGACAAAGAACATCGATATATATTTACAGCCGTTGGTGGATGAGCTGAAACAGTTGTGGGAGATCGGCGTCACGACCTATGATATTTCCAGAAAACAAAACTTTCAGATGAGAGCTTCACTCATGTGGACAATCAATGATTTTCCAGCATACGGTATGCTGTCGGGATGGAGTACGCACGGCAACATGTCTTGTCCGATATGTATAAAAAATAGTAAAGCGTTCCGCCTTAGACATGGAGGAAAAACTTCTTTCTTTGACTGTCACCATCAATTTCTGCCAACGAGACATCCTTGGCGAAAGAACAAGGACGCGTTCAGATATAGAAAATAAGAATTTTCTGAACCTCCTGCCAGATTGTCGGGATACGATATTTGGGAAGATGTAAAGGAATTGCCCACCGTAATGGAAGATCCATCGAACAATCGTGTCGAGGGGTTCGGACAAAGCCATAACTGGACCAAACGGAGTATCTTCTGGGACTTGCCTTATTGGAAAGATAATCTTATTAGGCATAATCTTGATGTCATGCATATCGAAAAGAATGTGTTCGATAATGTCTTCAATACCGTTATGGATATTAAAGGAAAGACGAAGGACAATCCAAAAGCAAGACAAGACATGGCCGAGATATGCAAACATCATAATCTAAACTTGATACAAAGGGGAGCTGGTGGACAATTAACTAAGCCGATAGCGCCATACGCATTGAGCAAGGAAGATAGATTAATAATCTGCAAGTGGATATCTACTTTAAGATTTCCCGACGGCTATGTGTCGAATTTGTCTAGATGCGTTGATCTCAATGAACGCAAGCTAACAGGAATGAAGAGTCACGACTGCCACGTGTTTATGGAAAGATTACTGCCCATTGCGTTGAGAGAGTTGTTGCCTTCTGCTGTATGGGTTCCGTTGGCCGAGCTGTCTACATTCTTCAGGGATATCTGTTCAACTAAGCTCACGGTGCAACATATGATACAACTTGAGGAGAAGATTGTCTTAACAATTTGCAAGTTAGAGAAAATATTTCCACCGGGTTTCTTCGACAGTATGGAGCATCTACCGATTCATCTAGCATACGAAGCCCGTGTCGGTGCATCTGTTCATTATCGATGGATGTACCCCTTTGAAAGGTTAATAAAAATCGATATAATTTAAGTGGATTTTACAATTCATTGTTAATTCTCAAGATAATTTGTCTCTCTAGGTATCTACATCATCTAAAGAAGAAAGTTGGCAACAAGGCTCATATAGAGGCTTCGATATGCAAAGCATATCTTATCGAGGAGGTGTCAAACTTTTGCTCCATTTATTTCGATACTCATGTTGAGACAAATCGAAATAGACCTCAAAGGAATGACGAAGACGTTGAGGAAGGAGGTATATTCAATTTAAGGGGCAAGCCTATTGGGGCTAGTAAGAAACGGTGGTTGAGTGACGATGAGTATGATGCCGCTCACCGATATGTCTTGTTAAATTGTGACATACAAGAAGTGAGAGATTTGGAGAAGTAAGTGACTATACCTCGTTATAATCTCTAATTTGGTGAGGTAAGTGACTACACTAATTTTTATTCTCTCTAACAGTGTATTTAGAGATGAAGTCAAAATAAGGACACCCGATATTACCGATGAGGGACTTCAAAGAGAGGTTGATTTTACCTTTCCGTCATGGTTTCGAGATTACGTAAGTAACTGAGATAATATGTTATGCGGCTACCATTTAAATATATATATGCCACTAATACATTTAAAGTTTACAGGTTTTATTAGCTGAACCAAGTACACTCACAAATGAGAGCATCCGTTATTTGTCATTGGGACCGAAGAAGCATGCAAAGACTTGGCCCGGCTATGTCGTTAATGGCTTCAAGTTTAAGACAACTCAACATCCTATAAATGCAGAATTTCTCAATGACGACTTCAGTACGAAGCATTCTGGTGTTTGCATAAGAGGCACAATCTATGACGACGAGCCGGACTTTGACTATTATGGAGTGCTTCGGGATATTGTAGAAGTACAATATAGTGCCCCATTTGATATGCATATTGTTATGTTCAAATGTGAGTGGTTCGATACGACACCAAATATCGGTTGGAGAATCGATAAACAATTTGGATTCGTCGATATAAATCATCACAGGAGGTATAGAGGGTCCGACACGTTTGCGATAGCAAGTCAGACTGTTCAAGTCTACTATACAAGCTACCCAAGGCGTCGTAGAGATCGCTTTGACTGGTGGGCAGTATGCAAGATTAAATCTAGAAATACATTCAACGTTGGAGACCCAGCATACCAAGAGGACCAGATCGAAAAGCCCCAATATTTGGGACAACAGTCTTGTGACATGGATGTTGAATTAGAGGTTGATATACCTCTTGCTGATGAAAATAGAGGGGAGGAAGAGGTTGATATACAAGACTTAGATGTCAACCAGGGGAGAAAGAGGCGTCTTGTCCCAAGTATTGAGACTGAAGAAGAAGAAAAAGAAGAAGAAGAACTTTATGAGGATGAGGATGAGGATACAGATGAATTCGACGATGAGGATGATGATGATGATGAGGCCGAGGCCGAGGAAGAGGACGATGACGATGATTAAATATCGCTATATTTCAGTTGTATCTTGAAGCACCCAATATCTAGTCTCGAATCCTAAATTATCCTATTACATTTGGATTTACAATTACAAGTCTAGTAGAACACAAGATGCCCTTTCATCAAAAGTTACAAGAATTGTACTTTGTTGTATTGGTGCATGATTTTATCAGATTTTGTGTATCTAGCTTTTATTCGTACTTCACTTCTGATTGTAATATTTATTTTAGTTTGGGATATTTGCGTATTATTGTATGAGTTTCTTTTTGCAGATGGCACTCCTAGGCCTACTCGTCTGGGCGGCACTCATCGCCCTGCTGCTGGTATGGATATGTTTAGGTTTATATTCATTTATAAATCTATGTTGTCGGTATTTTGTTTATGTGTTTTATTTACAGGGCATGGTTGCGAGCACCCGTACTGGTGGTGCTGGCCGTGGTCGTGGCGGTGGCGGCGGCGGCGGCGGTGGTGGTGGTGGTCGTGGACGTGGGCGTGGGCGTGGTGGTAGCGGTCGTGGTCGCCAGCCGTATTCCCCGGATGTGACCTCTGAGCCCGACTTGGAGAGCCCGATCACAGGCTCTTCCCGCCGTCATTCTTCCTCGGTGCCACCGACATCGTCGTCGAGGCCTGTGACTCCATCCGCTAGCGGATCCGTTCTGCCACCGGATGTACCAGCGGATGCAGCAGCAGATGCAGCAGGGGGCCCAGCAGTTACTACAGGGTGGGCCTTGGAGTACCCCGGGATTCAGTTTCATCCTGATACCGGGGAGTACATTCGCGGACCCGCGGATCCCCCGACGCCACCAGAGAGGCTGGTGGGCGAGTTCCGACGAGAGCTATGGCCCGCTGGTGAATCGTAAGTAAATTTAAGTTAATTTATTAAATTTGTTTCATTTATTCAAGTTAATAATCCAGTCGTTGCTTCTTTATAGGTTTTTCCCGTGGGATGCTGCCCGGATTCTAGGGCGCATTATCCGGGATAACTACCATGGTCCCTACATCAATTTTTCTGAGGTGCCTCAGGACATGAAGTACGTCTGGCTCGACGAGATGAGGGTATAAATCCGTCGGTGAATTATTAATTATTCTTTAAATCATTAAATTTTTTATTACGTGATATTTGAATTTGTATCTCAGAGGACGTTCTGGTGGCCCCCCCATCGCGAGGAGGCGATCCGCAGGACCTACAAAGCCTCCGCCGGGAAGAAGATACGGGATGCGGTGTACGACCTTCGTACGGCGCATACGAGAAAGGACTGGATCCGGGCGGAGTACTATGAGCAAATGTTGGAGAAGATGGATACTCCGCAGTTCAAGCTGAAATCGGAGAAAGCTAAGGCTAATCGACAGGGCGCGGGTCTGCATACGGGGGGATCAAGGCCCTACGCATCGACGCGTGCAGATTTGGTGAGATAGCGCAAATTCAAATTCATTCTATTATTTAATTTCGTACTCTTAATATACGAAGTTAATTAAATTCTACGTATGCAGGTCCGACGGGCGGTGAAGCAGGGGAAAGAGGCGGAGACGGTCACCGCTCACGATGTATTCGTGCATACGCACAAGAGGCAGAAGGACGGGAGCTTCGTCGACGCGAGGGCCGAGGAGACTGATGTAAGTACTTACGTTTATGAGATTTATGTTAGAAATATAATTATTGTTAAGTTAATTAGATAAACTTAGGATTCAGACTATAACTTAGGGAAACATAGGATTTATATTATAACTTAGGAAAACTTATAGTACAAACACATTCATTGGATAGGCTGCGTATCGTGAGGCACTTAGTCGGCTTGAGATCGAGCCCCCTTCCGAGAATGTCGGCGAAACGACGCCCACCCAGACGCACTCTTCTATGGCCGCTCGCTACGACGACGTGTTCGTAGAATCCGTCGGCAGCGTTAGGAAAGGGCGCATCTACGGCTTAGGTTCCATGGCGCCCTCGTTGCAGCCGTCCCCGAGATATCCACCGCCTCCGCCTCCTCCAGCGCCCCCGGTTGACGATGTGAGGGCGCAGCTTGAGACTCTGACCTCCGCGGTGTCAGATTTGCGGGCGATAGTGTTGGGGCGCTATCCGTCTGCTCCCGGTCCGTCTGCTCCCGGTCCGTCTACTGCTGCTGCCGGTGCTTCGGATCGACCTGGTCCTTCTTCCCCCGGACGGCTTTCGTTTAACCGCTCTGCGGACGCCCGCATCGTATCGGATAACACCATCTTGACGTTCCTTGACATGTTGTCGCCACAGCAGCTACGCGCGCTTCCAGACCATGTCTTGTCCCAAGTGCCGGCACACACGGTGGAGGAGTACATACGCAAAGCGGATGCGGCGGCACGAGCACGAGACGATCCGACGGACGGGGTTTGATTTTATTTATGTTGTTGGTTTTGTAGACATTTGGATACATTGTATGATCGGATATTTTTTTTATGTTTGGATAATTTAATGTTGGATATTGGATGTATTGTGTTGGTAATATTTTGTTGGATATTGGATACGTTGGATATTGGTGTCGGATATGGATATTTTGCATATGGATATATGGTGTTCGATATTGGCTACGTTGGATATTCGTGTTGGATATGGATATATGGTGTTGTATATGGATATTTGGCATGTTTGATATTGTGTTGGATGTGTTGTATAAACAGGAAAGAGTCTGTTTGCTG
Organism: Iris pallida; assembly: GCA_029216955.1. Taxonomy (NCBI): domain Eukaryota; kingdom Viridiplantae; phylum Streptophyta; class Magnoliopsida; order Asparagales; family Iridaceae; genus Iris; species Iris pallida. The sequence continues at coordinate 8,377 of JANAVB010001467.1, forward strand.
TATTTTTTTTTCAAAAATTAGAAGTTAGCGACGGACAGGCGACCCCTCAGCGACGGATAGCCCGTCGCTAACTGGAGAAACTGAGGTTAGCGACGGATTGGCGACGTAAAAACCGTCGCTAACTGGAGAATTTTACATTGAGCGACGGTTTAGCGACGGAATATCCGTCGACCTGGTTCTGTTTGATATCAATAAATTTTGCAGTTAGCGACGGATTGGCGACTAACTTACGGCAGACTGGCGACAAAGTCCCGACAGACTATCCGTCGCTAACTGTAGGAATTCAATGTTTCGACGGATTGGCGACGGAATGTCCGTCGCTACCTGGAGAATTTTACCTTGAGCGACGGTTTAGCGACGGAATATCCGTCGACCTGGTTCTGTTTTGATGTCCATAAATTTTGTAGTTAGCGACGGATTGGGGACTAACTTACGGCGGAATGGCGACAACGTCCCGACGGACTATCCGTCGCTAACTGTAGGAATTCAATTTTTCGACGGATTGGCGACGGAATATCCGTCGCTACCTGGAGAATTTTAAAGTTAGCGACGGTTTAGCGACGGAATATTCGTCGACATGGTTCTGTTTGATGTCCATAAATTTTGCAGTTAGCGACGGATGCTTTGTCGCTAATACGACGCTAATCCGTCGTACACCTCGGCGGATTAGCGACGGCATAACGACGACCTGCCGTATGGAAAAATCTCTGATACGCTTTTACCGACAAATTTACGACGGATTAGCGACGGAAATTGCGTATCAGAAAATCACTGATACGGTTTTGCCGACTCTTTAGCGACGGAGTTTTCCGTCGCTAACCCTATATCCTGATACATGTTTCGACGAAAGCTAGTCGGTAATCCGTCGCTATATATATTTAAATGCACCGACGGTATTCCGTCGCTAAGTCGTCGCTGAGCGACGGAGTAAGTAGCGACGGATATGTTTTAGCGACGAGGTTATTCCCGACGGCTGTTTTACCAAAATATCCGTCGATAATCCGTCGGTATTTATTTTTGGCGACGGAATACCGACGGATAAGGCCGTCGGTAAATCCATGTATTTTGGTAGTGTCATCATTAAATCTCAGTGAATGGTAAATAAACTAAACATCAACAAACTTGAAATTGACTTCAAAAACCTAATACACATGTAAGCTCAGCTCATAAATTGCAGTAAAAACATCAAATTAACATTTAAAAACAATTTGATATTCAGTTTTTAAAATACAGTATCAGAGTTTAGCAAACCCGACAGCCAAACCCTAAGTTATATGTCGAAAACCCAACTAACAACAAATTATTGTGTGTCAGTAATTGTCAGACATGTACTTGTGTTATAGGGCTCATCTCGTGTCCAAACAACTGGACACGAGGTGTCCAAACTTTATTAAACACACACAGACACATACTGTACAGAGCAGTCTCGAACACTGCCTCGTACGGGCAGGACACGAGCTCGTGGACACGACACTAGCCACGACACATCTCATGCTCGTGTCCACACGAAGCCCAACACTAGGGCTACACAATAGATACAACACGAGATGTCTACGACACATGTCCACGCGACATGAAGCGCATATCAGACAAGAAATCTTCACGATTCAGTCTCAGTGTAAAACCAGTTCACGAAGGAATTCATGTCCGACACGACACGATAAGCCATGAGACTTTAAGGGCATGTTAACAGATATTGCCCCATGTCCATGCTAAGTGTCGTGTGTCTAAGTGACATGGACACATAGATATCCAACCCGAGGAGCATGGCACCCGTGCACACCCTCGTACAGCGTGTCCTGCCCTCTGTGGACACAAAATGAATAGAAAATCGATCTCGGTCCAATATGAAATAAAAAGCCACATTTAGGGCTAAAATTCATTCAAATAGATTTCAAAAATACAAACAAAAACCCCCTTTGAGGCATTTCATCAAACACACATGCATAGACACTGATACGTGTCCAACATGGACACCAAAACTAATTCCAATTCCTACCAAACTCACTCTACAGCTAGGGGACACTTAGATGGATGCTTCTATGGAAAGAAAATAGAGATTTAAATCAATTTGAGGGATTTTACCTATTGAGAGAGATTTCAATCAAAAAGCCCCAAAATGAGAAGTCCTCCTCCAATAGCAATGGCCAAGTGAGCTCCAAACCTTGCAAGTAAGCCTCCTTCAACCTTTACTCCAGAAATGACCTCCAATGCAAGTGAGTGGGATAAATTTGGTGGAGAAATGGTGAGATTTGATGATTTGGGGAAGGACTATTAGGGTTTCCAAAAGGGGATTTCTAAAAGAGGTAAGTAACTAATAAGAGATATTATATAGGGGGTTGTGTCTCCCTTGGCTATCATCGGGGCCGGCCAATAGAGATTAGGGTTAGGGTTTCATTGGGAAATGGGCCATGGGCCTAATGCACTAGCTAGTTGATTAAGCCTTCTAACTAAAGTGGCCAACTACCAAGGAGACCCATTCTCTACATGAACCCAAGTCAACTTGAGTCAACTTAAGTTAGATTAGGGTTCCACACCATTCTACCATGCTAATTAAGTCACCAAGGTCAAAGTCAAACATTAGGCTTGTCTCTATAGTCTCAACTAGCAAAAGTCAAAAATCACAACCAATAATAAAATAATAATAAAATAATTTAAAACAAATAATAATAACCAAAAAACCCTCAAGCTAAAATGTGGTAGTGACAGGCTAGGTCCCCATGCTACAGTGTTGTTACACCACGATAAGTTAAAGATGTAAATCCTTGGCTTCAGGCCATGTCACAGCGACGTAGCACCGAATAGAAGCGCAAGGCTTCATGCTAAGTAGTTTAGCACTACAAAGAGGCATGTGATCTCATGCTACAGCGGTATGACACCACAAGAGGTAGAGCCTCGACTTTGTGATATGTCATAGCGGCGTAGCACCACAAGGAAGTGCAAAGCTTTATGCTAAAAACTCTTTATATAAAAGAACTCACCTAAGTGTATGGATAGAGATGTGGGTCATCTCTTGAGGGTAAACTTGTATACATCCAAGATATATACACCAAGACCAGGTTGGCACAAGGTCTTTAACATGCGACCAAAGGCACAACTGATATATATCATGATATGAGTAGGAAGAATAACAACTATGGTGGAGAATTTAAGGCTTTCCATTCTTGTATCGACTGTTGTTTGACCCATGCAAAAAGATTCAAGTCGAAGCGACATCTCTCCTAATGCATGATGGTAGTCACTGTGAGGAACGCTCAACCATATATTAAGATATATGTAGGGGTAGGGATAGCAACGGGGTGGGTCAGGGCCGGAGACCATACCCCCCATCCCCATCCCCAAGTAGCATTTGAATCCCCGTCCCCATCCTCGGTCGGGTTTAATTTTTATCCCCATCCCTATCCCCATTTGACAATGCACTCCCCCTACCCATCCCCGTATCCGTCCCATTACCACTTTTGGGGGCATATTTTTTCGTCACTGTCTGTCGTTCCGTCAATAGTTTTTCTTGTATAGTATAAACTTTAAAAAAATCATAACAAAAATAAATTACAAGACCTGTTAATAAAACATGGATTTAATAAAAAAAGACTACTAGATGATCATGAACTCATAAATGAGTTGCACATGTGTATACGTAATCGGGGTCGGGGATTTACCGGGACGGGGAGTACTATACCCATACCCGGCCCCGAATACGACCGGGGATTTTGTTTAATCCCTATTTTCGTCCCCATCCCCATCCCCATCCCCATCCCCATCCCCATCCCCATTTCTAAATCCCCTAACCCATCCCCGTTGAAAGAAAAAAAAAGATCGGGTCCCCGTCGGGTTCGAGGGAAATTGCCATCTCCATTTGGGGGATTGTTTGTGTTTTCTACTTTCCTTTAGGAGCTTTTAGTCCCACATAGGAAATCCACCAAAGTGTATACCTCAATATATAGCTATGCTTGTGTTGGAGTATGCATATGGAGTGTGGTAGCCCATGTTGGTTGATTTTCCTAGAGGATCAAGTTTAAATCACAAAGAACAAACCTTTGTTTTGTTATTCACTTTGGGAAAACATAGGAGCTAAGCGACCCGGACTCGGACGAAGACGAAGGCGCAAAGTGGCGCTTTGATGACGTACTTTGCATTAGCACATCAGCATCGGCGCATAGCGCTCGTTTGCTCTTTTCATGCGCGAGTTGCTTACTCGAATGCATGCACGGGCATATGCGTGGGTGTATATGCGGCTATACGTGCGACTATACGCAAGCTATATATGGGCGCATGCGCGACGCTATATGTCAGACGCATTAGCATCCAGGCACACTGTGACCTTGCACGTAGCGTCCATGAGCATTTGCGTCCATGCGCCTTAGTGGCCATCCACTTTGGCGTCCAAGTGCCATGAGGCTAGGCACAGTCGTTTGGTTACTTTCGGCGTACGACGCTGTCAACGTGCAACACGAAGCGGTGTTTCTGCTATCAGCGTGCTTCGCGCTATGGCAAACGCACATAGGGAACATGCGAGGAGATCCCGCTATCAGCGTACGGTGCATGCGGCACGCTATGGTTCTGACAGCACATTGCACGTCATTCTGTCGACGTACAGATTCAGATATTATAGGATTTGGTTGGCCTGTGCTCATGAACGCATGGTTATTCCTATGCGTGCATGGGTGCCAGCCATCTCTATAAATAAAGCAACCCGTCCACCATTTGAAATGGTTGGAAGAGAGAGAAAGTGAGAACCACAAAATCCTACAGCAGCAGATCCATGCACCAACAACAGTTTTTAGCCCATTTCGAGTTCTAACGTCTTTTCGAAGGTGACGAAAAGCATTCCAAAGGTTCATACTTGAACTTGCTGGCTCCTGGAGGCAGATCGCGTATATGGTGAATCTTGTTTTAACCGTCAGTGTCTTGTTCACCCCATCAAGGAGATTTCCTTTTATGTTTTCTTTTTGTATATCGTGTTCTTCTCATTGTAGCATCTTCAAACGTAAAGAGAAAAAAACTATTTTCCCCTTTGTTGTTGTATTTTGCATTTTCTTGAAGTCAGTTTGTAACATTCATTTAGTGCTTTTTTAAGTTGGCTAGAGTGCAGACTTTGTGTCTTGCACATAGACTCTACGCCTCTTTCCCGTGTTGTTGGCTAGAGTGCAGACTTTTTGTCTTGCAAGTAGACTCTACGCCTTCATTGGATCCCTCTACTCTTTAGATCTATCTTCAGTACTGACACACTAACAACTTCCCGATGACTATAATATTGCTTTTCTAAATATTTTGATTCGATGCTCAAATCGAGCCACCTTCGTTGCTTTCTACTTCCCGAGGTTATTTTTTGACACGGTTGGCACTCGTCTCACTCCGAGGTGTTCGCCATATAAGTTGGAAACCCCACTCAACACCAAAAATGATACATATAATTGCTATTTTCGATTCCCAGTTAGGATCTAAAACGTATATTTTTATCTTAATTTGTAAGATAAGTCTGGAAATACGTAGTTGTGGACACACACAAAAAAGAAGAAGAAAATACTATTTTTCTTTATTGGCGTAAGGTACCACAAATCGGGTACGCCTGAGAGATCCTGCTGAGGATCCCCGAGTACAAAAAAAGAATTCTGGGAAATGGGATAATGAAGATCGAGCGGCAGTTGCTCCTTTACTCTGTTGACACTCCGATTACAAAGTGGAAGAAAACCTAAGAAAATTGCTAACTCTCGGCTCACTGGCAAAAGGTGTAGCAATTTGCTCTTGAAAATGCATGCTCTCTGTTCTGTCTTTTGAAGAGGGATGAGGCCCCTTTTTATAGTCGTTCTTGAGCAGAAATGATGTTATACGCCCATATAAGGAAAACACACTGGTTTTCATGTGGGCGCATAGTCCTGCCTTGGGCACATAGGGTTTAGGCACATACAGGCTATGAGATCGTGGATTGGTCGTGGTGTTGACGTGGCCGCATGCTTCGGTGTACGACTGCTCGTGGAGACTGACGTGGCCATACGCTTCGGTGCACGTTTTGATCATGGTTTTGACTGAGTTAGGCTTGGGCGCATAGCCCTATTTCAGGCTATGGCCCTCCTTCACAGGGGGTGGCTTGGACACATAGAGCTTTACAGGCTTGGGCTCATAGAGATTCACAGGATGATGGGCGCATAGGAGCTTCACAGGATGACTTAAGCACATAGGAGCTTCACTTGGGCGCATATGTCCTCCTTTGGCTTGGGCGCATACGGCTTTATTTGCTAAAATTTTCATGCTTATACAAGACCCCTTTCAATGTTTTTGATACTTGAACGAGTTTGAAATAATTTGAAAGAAGCATGGACTGTCTTCTCGTGATGCTATGGGCGCATAGCACAGCTCTCTCTTTGGGCACATAGTGTTTGGCCAACCTGTCAGAGAGATACAACTGTTGAGATCTTCCTTGAAATCTGAACTGATAGATTCATCAGGATAGAATTTGAAGAGGTCCATCCTTCATACATCGTCCATGTCAGCAAGTGGCAGTCGCATAGTGTGCAAGAGGTTGGATCTTTACGTGGGCGCATAGGCCATTGTAGGCGCATACTATGCAATGGTCGCATAGGAAGTGGCCTGTGCCTATAAATAGGCTCTGAAGAGATAAAGCTCATTATTCTCCTCTCTTAGAATTTTTTAGAAAACTCTTTATCTTTTTTCTTTGAGAATCATGTCTCCCAAGGTCGCCAAGAGATCCGCAAAGGGCAAGGGGGCTGCGCCGTGTGGCTCTCCTCCTACGGCAGCATCTTCACTAGTCCAGGACCCGATTCTGGGTGAGGACATGCTTCAAAAACAAAGTCCTGAGTGTTAATTTGTGATGCTCAGATTTTTCTTCTGCCTGGGCACATGCGCCTAAGGCAACATACTTCTGTGAGCATCATTATGCGCCCACAGAAGTTATACGCCAATACTGTGGTGTGCTATGCGCCTACATGTCGCCATGTGTATCCATATGCCATTTGCATGTTATGCGCCCATGTACTGTTCATGTGTTATACGCCCACTTGTTTGTTTTGGGTGCATATCCCTTTGGGTGCATAGTCCTTTGGGCACATAGGAGTCTTTCAGCACTTAGCTTTTTCTGCAGATTTCTGAGTCTGACTTTCTCTTATGTCCTTACAGTAAACATGTTTGTCCCGAAGCTTGAGGGAATCCCTTTCGGCTCTGTCTATCAAGTCCTCGGTACTAGTCTCATAACGAATATGATCAGCAAGGTTCAAGCCACGATCAGTCAAAACCAGCCCACAGAGCAGACACTCACCATACTTGAACATGATATGACCTTCTTGAGGCAGATAATTAATGATGAAAAGTTCGTGCGTGGAGGGGCACGTCATTTCAAGAAGCTGTACTTCCTGTTTGGTGATAGTGTGGGGTTTGAAGATGGCGAGACCATACGCTTGAGAAACACAAAGGTGGTCTATCTAAACAATCAGAGGATATGGCTACCGTTGATGGAGCGGCAATATCCTTGGTCTGCTTTTACTGTTTTGGACGTACGGCGACGGATGAAGTGGGAGCTGACTCCTGAGCTCCTCGGGGTTATTTCTGGAAGGATACAGTACGACTCAGGCGATTGGAAGAAGGACACTTTCAAGTGTGTCCGGGGCTCTCCATCTTATTCTACGAGAGGATTGCACCCTGGTGCCGTAGTGAACGACATTTCGACTAATCTCCATCCTTATGCTACTGACACGCTTTACAATTTGATGATGACGGGGGATGTGTCGTATCCCGCAGAGAAGATACGGATGGAAGGCTGGAGGTATCCGTCTTCATTCTGGGGCAATCTCACTGGCTGGGTGCCTTCCACGTATGAAGCCACCCTGAAAACTGCTGGCCTTTACTATGCTGTTAGGGCTACTCAATATGGTGTAAGGGTCAACTGGCCAATGTTTGTCTCTTTGGCAGAGTTATATAACCTTCATACTTGTATCTTCTTTACTCCGGGCAGGAAGATGGGATTGGCTTTCTACAAAATATAGGAGGTGTCGAAGCTTTCCTGGGGCACGGAGCCCTATGAAGAATACGTGCCTTGTAATGAAGAGCTCCACGATCTGGAGAGTAAAAACTCTGGGATGATTGATGTATACAAGAAACTGCTCTGCCACCTCTTTATCTGTCATAGGATTAATAAGAAAGGGAGGACTGAGGGGGCCAATCCCCATACGAGAGCTTGGATGGGCTACATCTTTGTTCAAAGAGAAGGAGAAGAACCGGCCTTCTTTTTTATATTAAAACCTATGATCAAGTCTGATATAGAAGCCCGGATGACGGATTACGATAAGACGGATACTGAGGACAGTGATGATCCTGAGTCTTCGATTGGCCACTACTTCCGTCAAGCCGAATATCCGTTGTCGGAGAAAGCTGTGCTGGCAACTTTCTTAATGATCTGGCTTCGTGACTGCATAGTCCCTGGAGGTTCGAGGTCCATTGAGAGAATAAGCCGAGGTATGATACTTCCGCCTGTAATGCTGGCGTTCGAATACCGTCTTGTATTGCTTCCCACGATGGTCTGTGCCACTAGACGAGGTCCGCGGGACTTTGTTAGGAATGCAGTGACTCCTGACGGCAGGGCCAACTTTGTCCGGACCGAACTTTTATATCATTTCGGGTGGCTGCTACTTTATTACCCTACCCTGATGAATGCTGGGCCGGTGGCGGACTCTTTGGCGGGAGACGCCTTTCTTCATAGATTTTGTGATGCAGATTAGACCGTCACCGGTGTACCCACCTGCAGAAAGGCTTTAGGCTTCTTGCAGAACTATGAGTTCTTCAAAGTATCCCCCCGTCTGGCAGTGGTAACGCGAGGGATATCTTAGTGGATGAGTGAGTTCATGCCACTAGTTTGACTGCTGGGGCATTTCACTGGCTCCAGTTTATTAGGCCATCACATCTGGTACTCCGGAACAGGAATTATGCCTATTTGGAGCCATATCTACCGAGCCGTTTTACGCGGCAGTTTAGCTACAGCCAGCTCCTTTTGGAAAATGCTAGCTCGCATTTGGAGTCGATAGGTAGCTTAATTGATAGGGCACGTGCTTGGATGTACTACAATGTCGGGTGCACGGGGACAGTCTTCACTTTGCCCTTGGATAAGCCTGAGACCCATTTGTGCTATGTTGCTGCCAAATTTTATGTTCAGATTAATACTTTTCATCCACGGTATGATCGTGAATAGAGCTTGATATTGGGGACTCGGTTTGGCCCCCTTCTTGCAAAAAAGGTGCCGAAGAGCCGTAGGAAGGAGAGTGTTGTTCCTACCGTGAAGCCAGCCGTAGTACCGCGATAAAAAGCTATCTTTATGGAGCCGATAGTGTCTCCAAAGGAGGACGTAAAAGACGATGATTCTTCTCCTCTCAATCCTCCTCAGAAGAGGAAAGCTTCAACTGAATTGGCCCAGGAGCCAACTTTAAAATGGAAGAAAAAAACTGCATCTTGAGGAGAACCAAGGAAGTGGGTGCTAGCTCGCCTCTCTTGAGAAGGTCCTTCTGACAAACTGGAAGAGGAGGAACGGCGTCGCGGGCCGTTACTATTCGGGAGGTAGATCCCTTCCTAGACTCCATAGCCTTTCTAGTCAAGCCCTTAGGAGCTTTCTCACCTTTACATTTGTTCTTTGCACAGGACCCCGAAGTTGCAGCTGAGGCTGGTGCCTCTTCATCTGAGGAGGTGGATGCGACAACGGTGTCCCCTTCCAGTCCTCAGCTAATGGATGAGGGCGGGTCTTCTTCGGTTGTAAGCGTTGAGCGGCGGGATGATCAGGGCGAAGGCCCAGACCACGAGGACAACCAGAGGACTAGTCCCTTCTATGATATTTCTCTGGGGGATATGTCTGTGATTGGAGTCATGATGAGGGAGTTGGACGAGAATCAAGTCCAATCAGCGCATCCTCCTGCGGGTATGTCATCTTTGTGCCTCTCTTCGGATGAGATTTTTTGACTTCGATTTTGCGTGCTCCTTGTGAGGCTGACCACGACTGTATGTTCCCTTGTAGACAAGGGGAAGGACCCCTTGTGAGGATAGTCCCAGGCATTGGAAAAAGGACAAAAGTTGTTCCCAGCTCCTCCAAATTCGCTAGTACGGAGGGAGCTGTTAGTGAGCCGGTATCGGCTACAGAAAGAAAGATTGAGCATCCTGCTGAAGGGGCCGTTGCTGAATCTGCTCCTATTTCGACTGAGATTGTGGAAGAAACCAGGCCCGATGCCGCTCGGGACCTTGATATTATACTCCTTGAACAGTCTGGACCTGTTCTTGGTTTCCCTGAAGCCAAGACTGATGGCATAGTCCAGGCTAGAGTTGAGCAAGCCGAAGGTACAAAATTACAACTTTTTTGCATTTTCTACCTCCTTTTCTGGTTACTGATGTATATATATTTTTCTTTATCTGGTTCGGCTTCTTGTCAGGTATCCCTTCCTGAAGCGGAAGAGACTTTCCAAGCTTCCTCTCCGACGACCTCCACTGAAGATGAGGAGATGGCCCAGAAAGTCGGCAAAGCTTTCTACTCTGTGCTGAAAGTGAAGCTTCTTGGAGTCCTGAATCGGAATGCTGCCTTAGGCCCTGTAAAGGCTGTTGTCGAATGCCAAGTAGCGGCCCTCGAAAGTATTGTCGGCTATGAAGAGCGGGCCAATACTCTGAGAAAAGTTCTGAATGACCTGGAGGATCAGGTGGCCAGGTTTCGGGATACCAAACAGCGAAGCCCGACGTCGCTGTTCCATGCAGAGGACGAGGCTTTGATGATGGCTCTTATGGAGGAGAAGGCTACTTTCCAGGTAAGGAAGGACGCCCTTGTTCAGGATATCGACAAATTGGCTGACCAGTATGGTCAGTTCAACACTGCAAGTGAGGCACATGTCGCCTCAAAGAACAAACTGGCTGCACAGATCATCGAGAGGTATAATCACATCGTGCAGATCAAGAACAAGATTGCCCAACTGGAAGCCGACTTGAGGGCGATGACATCTGAACAGGAGGATTATTTGGCTCAGGCTGCCATGACTGCCACTACTTCTGCCCATTTAGAAGAACAGCTGGCGAAGTTGGAGGGAGAGCATCTAAGTCTGATCCTTTTCGAGGATGAAGCTGCTCGTCAAGAAGAGGCGCGCCATCGAGCTACCACGAAGTCTGAAGCCGAAGTCGTGGCTCTAAAATACAATATAAACCACCTATGTCTTCCGTAGATTTTTGTAACTTTCTTCTTCTTCTTTTTTCAGCTGTCACGGCTCTTGTACCCTTTTTTTCCGTCTCTTAATAGATATTTGAGTAAAGAATAAAAGTCTTTTCAAAATGAATATGGCTTTTAGAAATATCGGAACTAGAGGTAATGTGGACGTAGTAAGGATATTTCTGGTGGGTATTTCGCTGGGGAATTTTAATGTGGACCTATTATCCATTTTATATTCATGTTAATATGGACGTAATAGCAGAGGATGTTCTATATCTGACCAGAGGTAATATGGACAAAGAAAGATATATAACATTAGATGGGAGTGGAGAGTTCAGAGGTAATATGGACGTGATTATCCTTGATGAATGCTTTGCTTCAGAGGTTATATGGACATGGCAAAATATTTAATCATTCCACTGGGGAAATAATTATCGAAAAATAATTCAGAGGTAATAGGGATGTGACTTATTTTCGTCAAACCGAGTTTGGACAGAGTAAAAAACGAGAATGATTCTACTGGAGAAATTTTTAGAGGACCTATTATCCAGGGCATATTCAAGACTCTTGAAATACGGATAATAGTTAGATAGTTTTTCGAATCATATAAACATCGTACTGTACATTTACATGACTAAACATATGTGAACATTACGTAAAAAGGTTACACATAGTATTTCTTCAGGAACTTGCCGTTGATAGGCATCATGAGCAAGTCACCATCGGGCTTGGTTAGTCGGTACGCACCATTAGAATACACTAATTTTATGATAAAAGGACCTTCCCATTTAGGTTAAAATTTTCCTTTGTTTTGTGCGTCATGACCATTGGTCTTCTCACTGCTAAGACTAGATCGTCGACTTGGAAGATTCTTTCCTTCACTTTTTTATTGAAGGCTCTGGAAAGGCGTGCTTGGTATAGCTCAATGCGCTGTTGAGCTAACAAGCATTTTTGTCTAGTGCTTCGAGCTCCTGTAGATGCAAACGGTAGCTTTCTTCGGTAGTCAACTCGCTGGCTAAGGCTACTCGAAGAGAAGGAATCTGGATTTCTAGGAGAAGAACTACTTTGCTCCCATAAACCAGAGAGAATGGTGTACTGCATGTTGGAGTCCGGACCATTGTACAGTAGGCCCATAGACATTCATCGAGCTTCTCATTCCAATCGCGCTTTTTTGAAGACACGAACTTCTTGAAAAGTTTTATGATAGTTTTATTGAAGGCTTCTGCTAGCCCGTTAGCCGCTGGATTGTAGGCAGTAGAGGATACATTCTGGATTCGATTTCTATCGCAGAACCGATAAATTGCATGGCTTGTGAATTGTAAACTATTATCATGGATGATCCTACGAGGTAGGCCGAAGCGGTAGATAACGTGATGTTTGATAAAATTGATCACGTTCGATGCCTTCACTTCGATGAGCGGTATAGCTTCCGTCCATTTGGAGAAGTAATCGGTTATGGCTAGGATGAACCGATATCCTTTGGAGGATGCCGGGCTGATTGGTCCTATGACATCCATGCCCCAGGCTTCAAACGGCCAAGATGCCATCGTCGGGTGTAGAAACTCTGAAGGTTGATGAATGAAATCGACGTAGAACTGACAAGCTCTATACTTTTTTGTATATTCAACAACATCTGCTATCATTGTGGGCCAGTAATAACCCATTCTTTTGAGATGATCTTATAATTTAGGGCCTGGTTGATATGTACCACAAACTCCATCGTGAGCCTCTCGGAGTGCATGTTTGGCTTCTGTGTATATAAGCATCGTAACAGTAGCCCGTCGTAAGAGCGTCGGTACAACATCTTGGTACCTGTGTCATAGTAAAATCTGAGGGATCACCTTTGGATAGATACTGCTTCCTTCTGATCCTCGGGGAGGATTCCATAGACAGCGTAGTCTATGAAAGGGAATCTCCAGTCTTTAGCATCGGCATTTGTTTTCGTTTTGTAACTGTGATAAATATATAAGGCATTTTTCACACAGAATAGTTCTCGACCAGACACTGTGATCGACTGCTGAGTATTGGTTGGGATGGTCAAGGAAGCAGCGAGACCGGCTAGAGCATCTGCTTCTATGTTCTGTAGTCGAGGATTGCAAATACCAATACAAGGCATTCCTTCTCCACAGGTATGTATCTGTGCTCGGCACCCACCATTGTGCGGCTGAGGTAGTAGATTGCTTGTTCATGGCCGCCTTCATTCTTCTGAGCTAGGAGGACGCCAAGAGAATGGTCTTTAGCGCGAACATATAGTAAGAAAGGCTTCTCCATTATTGCAGCTACCAATACTAGAGGGCTTGTGAGTTACGCCTTGATGTCATCGAATGCGCGTTGACATTGTTCAGTCCAGACGAAAGATACGCCTTTCTTCATGAGCTGAGTGAATGGTTGACACATTCCAGAGAGGTTCGAAATGAATCGTCTGATGTAGGCTAGCCTTCCTTGTAGTCCACGTATCTCTTTGAGGTTTTTTGGAGGATGTATATCGAGGATAGCCTTCACTTTCTCTGGGTCCAGATGTATACCCTTTGAAGTGATAACGAAACTAAGGAACTTGCCGCTGGAGACTCCCAGAAAACTTGGTTGGATTTATCTTGAGTTGGTGTGAACGTATTAGTTCGAATATCGTTCTCAAGTCTTGGAGGTGGTTGCCCTTGAGATGACTTTTTACTATGATATCGTCTACGTAGCACTCCACTATAGTGCGTAAATGATCGCAAAAAATTATGTTCATGGCTCGCTGGTATGTCGCCCCTGTATTTTTAAATCTGAAGGGCATCACCGTATAGCAATATACCCCTAACGGTGTTCGAAAAGATGTGTGCTTCTCATCGTCGGGGAACATCTTGATCTGGTTATAGCCTGAGAACCCATCCATGAAGGACATCCGCTCGAAGCTGCAAGTATTATCGATCATTACGTCAGTAATTGGTAGAGAAAACTCGTCATTCGGGCATGCATAGTTTAAATTACGGTAATCGATACAGACTCGAACTTTACCGTTCTTTTTTATGACTGGAACGATGTTGGCAACCCAGTCAGGTGTTGTTCTTCGCGAATGAATCTACTGGAAATGAGCTTTTTATCTCCATTTTTGATGGCCTCCATGACATCTGGTCGGAATGGTCGTTGTTGCTGCTTCACTTGCTTAGTTTTAGACAAAATATTCAGACAGTACATGGCGACTTTAGGATCCAGGCCTGGCATGTCTTCGTAGCTCCATGCAAAGACGTCGATGTATTCTCTTATAAGCTGTATAAGAAATTGGCGTTCTTCGTCAGATAGACTTTTGCTGATGAAGATTGGTTTAAAAGATGATTCATATCCTAAATTGACTTAGATGACTTCGTCTTCGGTAGGTGGTTTACGTTGTTCGAAGCGCAGCTCCCATCTAGTATCCATCTTTTGAGCCTATTGTTCAAGCTCGATCGATTGGAAATCGTCTGTGATTTGGGCAACGAAAACCATGTTGACGGACAGAGTTTCTTTGATCATGTCGCCAATGCTGGTGTCTGAGTCCCAGAAGGAGGAGTCAGAAGAATAAGAACTACGATCTGCTTCATCATCTTATCTTTCGGGAGTTGTTGGAGGAGTGACATAGCCCAAACCAATACCGTTTCGTTGATAGTAGTTCTCGGGTTTGCCGGAAGGAGCAAACTGTCGTATTGTCAATCGTCGTCCCCAGCCGTAATTTAGCCCCTGGTCGCTTTTGATGTCATATCCCTATTCTAGATGATATTCTTGGCCTGCCAACTATATCAGAAAAGTTGCATTTTTCCAGAGTAATAGTCAGCTTCAGGGTTGTGCTTGGAAGAAGTAGAGTTTGGAACGAACTTTCTTTCGCCAATTATATGACCGAAGATGATTAGTTCTTCATCCTTCTTTGTGGCTGGAACGATGAAGTAGTGGATATTTTCTGGGTAAACTTTTTCCCGTAGGTGAGGCGTCATGACCGGCATACAGAGGTGTGGTCCTATGCCGTTCTCTAGAGCGTATACAGATTGATAAACATCGGGATAATTCAAAGATAAACCTTTACTAAAAAATACGCAAGTTCTTCTTCAGGGATAACATCATCCGCTGAAGGTATATTATTATGAGTATTGATATACTCATTGAGAGGATCATCATCCGGAAGGGGAGCCATGGTCTTGGCCAAGTTCACCATGTAGGGTAATTCTTCAGGTTTAGGAGGATAGACATCAGCAAGTTCCTCCTGGGGTGTCTTACTGAGAGTGATGGTCAATAGCTTGACCTTGTCAGGGTTCTTCTTTTTCATCCAGATTGTGAGAGACTTCGGAGTACTTTTTAGAGCAGTACGTCCTTTGACTCGGATGATCAAGGGACCATCATTGGAGGATGAACTTACTTCAGCTTCATTGTCAGCTTCGTTACCGTCATCCTTGGGGGGCTAAGATTAGTAAAGTACCGAATCTCCATAGTAAGCTTCGATGCCCTTAAAAGGATCGACATCGGCAAACTCCGTCTTCACGACACCGTCGTTGTTGACGTACTTGAAGCACTGGTGAAGTGTGGAAGGAACGATCATGTTCTCGTGTATCCATAGACGTCCCAACAAGACATTGTAGGATACATTGGCATCGATCATATGGCAAGAAACCTCCGTTCGGAGATCACCGATCTGGCACTTGAGACGGATCTTGCCTAGCATGTGGCTTCGACCAGCATTGAAAGCCATGATAGTTGTGTTAGTTGCAGAAAGCTTGTGCAGAGGGATTCCCAAAATTTGAAGCAAACTTCTAGGAATGATGCTGAAGGAGGATCCTGGATCGATGTGCATGCGATCCTCCTTGATTGCCCCGATATACCCTGTATAGTACATGGGTCTATCATGACGATTATTTTTTAGTAGCATATCCTCATGTGAGAAGGTGATGTTGGACACCACTTCCAAAGTACTGTAGCAGTGAGGACACAAGACAGGGTCTTCAGTGGGAGCTTTGACTTCAGCGAGATAAAATTCAGCATGTAGTAAAGCTTCGCTTAAGGCCTTCTGCGTTTCTTTGAAGAGTCGCAACAGATCGAACAGAGACAACCTGGCAGGTGTATTGGCTAGCTGTGCCAGTATGTCAAAGTTGTAGGGCCGATCCATGTCCTCGGGAGCTGACACCTTTAGAGACTTATCAAACTGCGTCTCCTTCTGCTTGGCTTTGTCCGAAGTTGGAGGCTTAGACGGGCCGGCTTCTAATCTTGTGGGGGCAGCAGGAGGTTGAGGAGGTACTGCTTCTTCTGTGCAGGGTCGTATGTCCGAAGATAAGTCTTCTTCGATCGTGTCTCGCCAGATAGAACCTTGTAGATGGGAGAGGATAACATATGGCATGACTTATATTTCTTGCCCCTTTTTGCTTTGGGAGGTACTACCTCTTGTGTCACTTCTTACACAAGATTCGGATGGACCCACATGATCTCACCACCTTCAGTCGTGAGTGGCACCAAGGTTGAGTTGCGAGCTGGCGGTAGGTTGACGACTTCCATTATTGCCTTAGGAATCGGGATTGCACCGTCTGGGACTTCTGTGGGAGGAAAGTCACCAAACTGAAGAGAGATCATGTTAGAAGATACGACCTTGTCTTCAACTTTGAGGTTGATCACTTGGCTGTCGATAAGTTGTTGTATCTTCTTCTTCAGGACGATGCAGTCCTTGGTGGAATGATGCACTTACTGATAATAGAGACAGTACTTGGGATCGTTGAGCTGGCTCGCCTCTGCAGGACGTCGTAGTGGAGGCAATGTCAGCTTATTACCCTTCGTCAATGTGTGAAAGATGGTAATGACATCGTCTTCGTCAAAGGAGAAGGTCTCCTTAGGTTTGTCGGAGGTGCCCTGAGAATTGGAAGCTCCTTTGGAATTATCGACCTTCAGGACTTCTTTCCCTTTACCCCCGAACAGGGATAGTTTGAGGATGCTTGTCCTTGTCTTCGAATTTGGGTGTTTTTAACCCCAGTAGTTCCAGGCTAGGAATGTCATTTTCAGCTGCATCAGCGGCCCCAATGAAAATGGGCCATGTATTATACTTATGTATACCCAGACAAAACTTTACCGTAGGTAGGAAATCATGTCGACAAGTATCCATAAGTTCTGAGTCTGGTATACCGAAGGACATCTTCAGTGTAAGCCGCCTGAAGCGTTCGATGAAGGTGATGACAGACTCAGTCCTCCTTTGCTTGGTCTCGATGAGGGTGGACATACTAACATGCATGCCACTCTCATAAAATCTGTTGAGGAACAACCTCTCTAAGTCTTTGAATGGATTGATACATCTGTCAGGTAGACTGCAGAACCATTCAAAAGCTACCCCCTGCAAGGTGCTAATAAACAGCTTTGACAAGAATAGATCGTCCCTGGGTAAGTGTAGAGTCTGCATATTGAAGTACGTCATGTGTTGACGAGGAGAAGTCAAGCCGTCAAATGAAATCAGCATCAGGGGCTTGTAGTTAGGAGGGCAAGTAGCATTCTCCAACTCAGGAGGATACGGTTGAGATATCCCCATCTTCTGCAGGTCATTTTTGTGTGAGATGGTGTCGAGATGGGCGACCAGGGAATCAATTACATCCGGTTGATTGAGCAGGTATTGGGAAACGGCTGCTGAACGGTTGTCAGGCGTCATTGGCGAAGGACAACCCCCAGCATTTGTAAGATTTGGAAGAAACGCAACGGAATGATACTCCTTTTATAGGGAAGGAGGGTTATTGCTATGTGTCGGACTAGCGTGAGCCGAGACGTTTTATTGAGGTAGAGGAACAGCCCCAGCAGCTTGAACCGCCATGATACTGGTAAGCATATTAGTGATCTTGGCGAATGCTGTTTTAAGACCCTTTAGCGTTTGTTGGTCTAATCACTGGCTTCTTTAGATCTTTCTTCATCCGCCATGTATGTAAATAACATGCGAGGATGAACAAAAAAAAAGTACAACTGGTGCTGATACTGTCTATCTCTGAGTGGACAAGTCCTCGTCTTCAGGTAGATGAGGTAGATAGTCACCATCAGACTCGAAGAGACTGTCGTCCTCTGGAAGGCTACCTCTAGTGTGAAGGTCATCCGCTTCAGACTCTGAGGGAATACTAGCCCCAGCTTGGGATTCTTCGTCTTCTGTACAGAATCTCGCCTTTGACCGGGTGCCCATATAGACTCCTTCTGATGTGATAGCTTGTTGGCCATCTGTTGGTAGACTTCGTCTTCTTCTTCTCGTGGAACTGAGAGAGAAAGTTGGGCTCGTGGTCCATCATCTTTGATTGGGGCTTTCGTAAGGAGGACCCCATGAAGCCATGTTGGATGAGACACATAGCGGCTTTTCATCGTCAGAGAAGTACAGCCATAGAAATACGAACTTTCTCTGTGGCACTCTTGTTACTTTGGAGCAACAATAGTTGATAACAATACTGGTGCACGGATATGCACTATGGATTGTTATGTCCTCCCTCGTTTTACGCTTATGATTTATCATGGTGCGTAAGTCAGCGGAAGGAAGTTTTGCCTTACAATCCATGTTGCATGCATCGCCGAGCTTTGCATGCGGGTTCGTAAGGATAGTTGGCGCATCCAGACTTAGTTCACATGCAGGGGCAACCCCCACACCTAAGTTCTGTGATGTCCTTGAAGACAGCCCGTGCTATACGCGTTGGGGCCTATTTTTTTGCTGTGGGCGCATAGGCCTTGGAGACTGGCCTTGGACACTGGCCTTGGGCACATGCTTCTTGACAGCATGTCTGAGTCTCCTTGATGTGGACGCATAGTATGGATCCAGTGAGCCTGGGAGCATAGACTTGGGCGCATGACCCTGGATGTCCAGTCTGTTGAAGACAGAAGCATTCTGGTTGGGGTTATACGCCCAAACATCCCCTTGGGCGCATGGCTTTGGGCGTATGCTTTGTGGAGCAGCGCTGCTTTCTCCCAGTTTGCCTCCTTCGTTTGTAAGCCTCGCTGGGTTTGCCCAGAGTGTCGCACACCTCGATTCTTGGCATCGTAGTATTTTTCTTTGCCAAGTCTCGAGCGTCGAACACTCTGTTGTTGCTTGTGCAGGAAAGAAGTCACTGGGCTAGTAGAGCCCAGAACGGTGTGAGCCTTCTCCATTTGGGGAACTTCTATAGCAGAGTCATGCGCCCATGTGATAGAGTCCTCCAGTTGTATATCTGCTATGACACTAGCAGGATATGCACAGCGATCCTTCGGAAGCCAAGTCTTGTGAGACTTATTTGGCTTCGCTGATTTTGAGGGAGTAGAGCCATCCCTCAAGAGCATCTCTTCGAATGCCTGCTGATCGAATTTTACGATCAGCATCTTCTGAGTGCTCCCCACTTTGTTGGTATCAGATTGCGTTACCACCTTCTCATCAGAGGAAAAGGTAGTCCCTAGCAGAGTCGCTATTTTTGTGGACACACACAAAAAAGAAGAAGAAAATAATGTCTTTTCTTTATTGGCGCAAGGCACCACAAATCGAGTACGCCTGAGAGATCCTGCGTTGAGGATCCCCGAGTACAAAAAAAATTATGGGGAATGGAACGATGGAGATCGAGCGGCAGTTGCTCCTTTACTCCGTTGACACTCCAATTATAAAAGTGAGAGAAAACCTAAAAAAATTGCTAACTCTCGCCTCCCTGGCAAGAAGTGCAGCAATTTAGCTCTTGAAAATGCTCTCCATTCTGTCTTTTGAAGAGGGATGAGGCCCCTTCTTATAGTCGTTCTTGAGCTAAAATGATGTTATGCGCCCATATGAGGAAAATACACTAGTTTTCATGTGGGCGCATAGTCCTGCCTTGGGCGCATAGGGTGTAGGCGCATAGGATGTAGGCGCATATAGGCTGTGAGATCGTGAGTTGGTCGTGGTGTTGACGTGGTCGCATGCTTCGATGCACGACTACTCGTGGAGACTGACGTGGTCGTGCGCTTCGGTGCACCTTTTGATCATGGTTTTGACCGAGTCAGGCTTGGGCGCATAGCCCTATTTCAGGCTATGCGCCCTTCTTCATAGGGGTGGCTTGGCCGCATAGAGCTTCACAGGCTTGGGCGCATAGAGCTTCACAGGATGATGGGCGCATAGGAGCTTCATAGGGTGACTTGAGCACATAGGAGCTTCACTTGGGTGCATATGTCCTCCTTTGGCTTAGGCGCATATGGCTTTATTTGCTAAAATTTTCATGCTTCTACACTAGTTACTAAGTTACCATATAATGAATAACAACGTAGTCACAAATACCACAACTACATTAATTGCATCCGTAAAACAGGTTTGGAGGGAGAAAAATATGATTAAGCCAGCTCCTATGATGACGCGTTGTAGCTGCAAAAATGAAGTCACAAATTGTTCCAGGGAAGTTTCAGTGGATGACAGAACAGGTGTTGTAGCTTTTAGAACATCTCCAACCCTATGTGTTGTTATGTATTGTGATTCTTAGGTGGCATGAGACACAAAACGATATCTTTCTTAAGTGGCAAGATTTATTCTCAAAAGACAATTAGGTACAAAAGTATTCTCCAATGCAAAAGTATTGAGAAGACAATAAAAATTACTTTTCTTTTCAACTTTCAATGTAACTTCTCCTCTCTCTTTTTTATAAATATTTTTATTCATAATTTATGATGGGGAGGTAAAGTCATTGTCAAGTGCATTGTCAGGGCCGACCCTGTGCTCATGGGGGCCCTGGGCAAACTTTCAAATGAGGCCTATATAAATAGGGCTCATATATATAAAAATAAATAAAAACTGAAATAAAAGTAAATTTAAAAAATGTTACAACCAATAATTGAACCTAGGACCTCTAGTGTACAATTTTAACATAATAAACTACACCATAATTATTTTATGTTAGAAGATAATCATGTTACATATTAGTTCTATTTTAGTACAAGATTATTAAATATATGTTTAAATTAATTTTTTTTGGCCCCCAAATTCCATGGGGCCCTGTGCATTGTGTAGAACTAGAAAACCAACTTCACAAATGTCTTTGTCATGTCACATTTATAATTTATTTGACATTTGTATTGAGAATCACTTTCTAAATAAAAACTTGTCATTACTAGGTGGCAACAATGTTTTTTTCCAAAGACACAATAATGTTGAAGATGCTCTTAATATGCAATATTAACATAATCTTATCTATTATATTTCTTCTCATGTCTGCGAGCAATATCAGAGTGGAGTGTTTGTTTGTTGTGTTGTGACAAAAACATGATTAATTGAGGAACTCGTCCTGAGGCTCCAGTCACTAGTTACATGTTTGGGAGAGAAGTTTATTTTGCTGATATGTTCTCCAAGAGTGAAAATTACTGCTTAACAACAAAGACTCCAATACTGGACACTGGTGTGCGGCTTCTGTTGTTCCATGACAAAGAAAGCATATGTATGTTGCTGAATCTTCTTCTATAAGTGCATAATAACAAGGGGACTATAAATTTATTGACCACTTCCAGGTCATTTAATCTTTTATCTTGTTTTATTTTGTTAAAACTCAAATGGTATAGTAAAAATATTGTATATTTATCAATAAAAGTTTATTTTGTAAATTATATATTGTTGAATTCTGGAGTGGAATGAAATACAGTGTTTACTTATTTCGATTTATGAGTGTGCACTTCATGGTGACTAATGTTGATTATTGTCCTCTAAACTTGTGATAGATGGGATTACAGATAATATAATTTACTTCATTTAGACTTCGGTTTGTGAGTTGCATTATATGTATACATTTTTTGTGCCTTTTTATAACATTTTTGTTGTCAAAGTTATAATAAATGAGTTTAGAAGTGATTGTTTATAACGCATTTGAAAAAAAAATAACGTTTTTTAAACATTTATAACACTAATTTATAACACTTAGGGCTCATTTGGATCAAGCTTTTGTATTCCTAGGAATAGATTTCAATTCATTTTCCATGGGAAAGGAATTCAACATTCCCATACCCATGTTTGGTTAGGTTCGGAATATGTAGTTCAAAATTTTAAAAATTTCCATTCCCATATTTGGTTCACACAGGGATAGGAAGCTTAATTTATTTAGTTTTCCTTTAATACCCTTTCATTAATTTCATGATGATTCACATGTTTGGAATAGAAGTTAAAGTTTGAAAATAAAGATAGGGTATAACCGTCCAAACAAAATAGCCAAACATCATTCCTATGAAAGCAAATCTATTCTCAATGAGGGGCTTGGGAATCGCTCCACATCAATGGGAATAGCTTTCCTACATAAGCCCCTAATATTCCCTCCTAACTCCCAATCCTAAACATACCAAACATGGGTAAGGAATTTAAAACCCATTCCCAAGCTTCAAAAACTTGAACCAAATGCCCCCTTAGGTGCAACTAAAAATCGTTATAGAAATTTATTTATAATGTTGTTTAACTATCATAACGAGGTATGATTTTTGTAGACGTTTCAGAACACTCTTTTGCCTCAAACAAGCTTCCTGAGCTTAGTATAAGCATCTTTGCACCTTGTTACTTTCAAATGATTTTTTAAAAGGAAAATTGATACGACTCTTTTCATGAAAGCACATTGCAAAAATTTGTAATTGTACAAGTTGTCACACCCCGCGCCCTCATAATTGGGTACGGGTTGTGAACGCGTCCAACCTACGCTGTCGTTGACAACAGTAGTCGTCTAGTCCTAGAGAATCCTCAAGTGATAACAATATCAATCTTTGCTCAATCACGTAACTAAAAGCGAGACAATCAAACACACACACACACTAGCATATCCACTATATCTCTTTTGGTACATATACATATCAATTTCATCCCGGAGACAAATTCGGCCAAAACCTCAAAATAATATACAATAAATATACATGAATGATTCTAAACCAGGAGAAGGTTGGGGAGGATGATCCATGTGGATACGATTGTTGAGTCTACTTTGGGGTTGAAAGAGGGGGACCATTTGACGATTTTGGCGGTCTGAGTGTCGATTCTGGAAGTGCCTTTAGCCGGGACTACAACATAGTCCGATTCGGATGACAGGTGTAAGAGCATGTGCTTTGGGTCAAGCGGTGCAACCTGGTAGGCGGCAGAGAGACCCCACCTGGCAACCGATTCCTTGATTGTGGTGATCTTCGGACATCCGGATCCAAATTTGATAACGAACGTCTTGGGGAAGGAGGAGGATAGGGAGGAGATTTTCAGCTCGTCGAAGGGGATACGGATGGGGTAGCCAGCGGTGTGTGGTAGAAGTTCAACATCCGGGAGTTGAGTTTCTGCCGCCGTGGGGGTAGGTGCCTCCCGCAGGACCTCAGCGAAAGAGGGAGCACGAGGGGGGGCCGTCGCGCTGTGATTGATTAGGGAAGCGAAAGTTCCGGAAGGGACCACTAAGCAGGGGGGCCCGGGAGTGGACGGGGAGGGCGCTGGGTCTCGAGAAGACGATGCCTACTCCTGGGTGGAGGAGGGAGCGAAAAGTGGCTCAGGGTTGGTGCACTTCCCCTGGGATCCTGGGGGAAGAAATGCCGCAGAGGAAAGCGCACTCGGGGATCCCACGCCGGACGCTCCAACGGAAGTGGGCGCCGCCGAGGGGAGGATGTCGTCGGGGCTGGCCCGCCAAGCCAGGGGCACGGCTCGAAGGAAGCGCCGGGGCACAGCTGGCACTCAGACAGGAAGCCTGACTGGGGAAGGCGCAAAGAGAGACGGAGCGCCCGGTTGTGCCATACAGCACCCAAGTGTGGACGGCCCACTACGGACCCCCGTACATCAACAACAGCGGGGGAGGAACATCGCCAACGACCGGCGGCCACCGTAGCGGAGAAGCTACGCTCATGGCGAGCGGCAGACCGGGGGCCCTGTCAGGGGGCCAGCGAATTTTCGGGGCGGTGCCGGGCCCGGAGATAATGACCAGGGCCAGCTGCGATCTATTCCAAGCCGGGGTGGGTCGTCGAGTGTGCCGATAAGACAAGCGAGGGAGGAAGGGGTGGCGGGTGGGCGACGGAGCAGGGGAACGCCCAATCCGACGGCGTCCGGAGCGCTTATGGAGATTTCCTCCGGACCCCAGAGCCGACAGTGGGAGGCCCGAGAGGCGCCTTGTAAAACCCCTAAATTTCTACTATTTTTTTATTATTAAATTTAGTACTGATTTAAATTTTTTGTATTGTACGTCGCGTAGTCGTAATGTACGTCGCGCCCGAAATTTTATTTTTCGTGATTGTTCGACGAGTGTGAATATGTGCGAGCGTACACATTTTTAGAAAAATATTTTATTTTATTTTTTATAGTTCAAAATAATTTATATAATAAATACTTTGCTATCATACAAGAATTGCTAAGTTTGTTCTTTTCATTTTTAAAGGCCCTTCAGCTACTAATAATAAATAATATTTTATTGTATACTAGAAAGATATATTTATGTAAATATTATTTGTGCATATTTCGTAAATATTTATTAGTTTATTTTTAAATAAAATGCTATTTTCGAAATTATTATTATTAGTATTTTTGGAAAACATATTTTGAAATATTATGGCGATTTAAACCTTGATTTAAAATTTTGGATTTATTTAAATAGTTAAATATTTGAAATTTGATTTATCCCATTGAGTTTAAACTAAAAATTTAATTTGATTTAAATCGGATTTGTACTTGGATTTGGAATTGATTGATTTTAAATTAGTAGCAATTATCTATTAGGGATTTAAATCTTTTCCTAATCCTATCCAAATGGGAATTTCCACATCCTATAAATAGGCAGGTACAACTCCATTATTTCTCCACAATTCATCCTCTACAAATTCCACAACCAAACGTGAGTGCATCGTGTCCATGTCGCCTACCGTCCATATCTTATTCCATCTTTTTACATATACACCATCTCCTTCGTGTCGACAATCCCGACACAATTAATCCCTAACCTATCCCTATTCTAAACCCCCCATCCCTGACACGCTGTTCCCCGCTTCACCAGCAGCACTCCCCTACTCCGGCAGCCACCGCCGCACATCACCATTACCTCTACCGTTCCAAAATCACCACCACGACCACAATACCTCTGCACCTCTTCCCTAACACCGCCGAAAGTTCGTCGCTATCCTCTCCCATCACCATAAGTCGCCATCGCCACCATAGCTGCCTCCCAAACTCTGCTCCGACCCGACCAGCCGAGCCGCCCAGCCAAAACACCAAACTACCGTTGACGCAACCCTCCCCGACCAAGCCCGTAGCTGCCCGTCTATACTACCACCATCACCAGCATCACCCCGCCACCGGACCGACCATCTCCTCCAGAGCCATCAACGGATCAACACCAGCACCAAAACCTACCAAATTTAAACCAAAATAAAAAACCCTAACCTAGACTCACCTCCACCTCCCAGGCCTCCGCGTCCGTCGAACCGCCGGCCGTCAGCCCTAGCCGCGTTCACCGCCAACTGAACCCGACCCCTTTCCTCCGCCGTGCCCCGCGCACAGCCCTCCGCCGTCCGCCCTTCCCTTCTGAGCCGCCCATCTCAGCCGAGCTCCCCGCCTGTGACCGTCGTCGCGTCGCCAAGCCCTCGCGACGAACCCCTCACTCTTCTCCCGCTCTTCGACTTCCTCTCTCCACCGCGCTCCGCGCTCGCATCCCTCGACCGACCGCCCCCCTCTCCTCAAACTCCTCCACCGCTCACAGCTGGCCGTCGCCCTCACCAAGCCGCGAGCCCAGTACGCCGCCGGCCGGATCCCCATCCCTAGTCGTCTGTGTCCGCCTCGTGAGCGCCTCCCTCCACCACGTGAACCCTTGCCGCCCGTCGGACCGAGCCCAGTCGAGCTCTTCGTCGACTCCCGATCCCCCTTTTCCCCCTCTCTCGATTTCTCTTTCTCTCTCTTCCTTTCATTCCAGAGCCAGTTCCTATTAAGTTTTTTTTGTTTTTGATTGTGTTGGGTTTTGATTATTACTATTTTTGTTTTTTTTCCTTCTTCTTTCTTTAGTATCTTTTATTTTACTATCAGGATTATTATTATTATTATTATTATTATTAACTGTTGACTAAGGTTAAATTACTATTATACACTATATTACATTATAAAAGTATGTATATGTATATATGTTGGTGTATATACATGTATATACAATAATTTATTACTGCTAATGATATTATTATTTGATAATATTATTCTGTTAATGAAGTTCTATTATGATTATTGTTAACTATTATTATTATTACTATTTACTTTTGGAATTGTATAGTAGTATTTTCTAAATTATTTTGTAACTAAACTATAGTTTTGGGCTTGGACTACGTCTACTTTCAAAATTGGGTTATCATAAAAATATTAGTATAGTATTTATAGCTATTTTTAAAATATAGTTTTGACATAAGATTGTGTGTTGAAAAATTTAAGTTTTAGCCTAAAAGATATTCTAGATTTCCAAAGTACTTATCTAAAATATTTTTATTTATAAAAATATTTTCAAATATAACGAATATTTCTTAAAATAGTTATATATTTATATCTTTTTTTGAATATCAAATCTGGACTGTGGCTATATTCCCGATCCTCTTACAAATTCAACTTTCTTATATCGTCCCTAACTAATTTGATCCTTCTGGACCCAATGGAACTGTCCGTGCCACCACCCGAGGATACCTTGCATAGTTGTTGCACCAAATTTGCAGTTCGTGCAACCTTGATCATTGCAGTACACCAGGCGTCCTACCAGGCAAGACACCTTGCCATTAGCAGTTTACTTATTTTAGCTCATATTTCATGTATTGTTCATTATTTTCTTTATGTAAAATAAATTATGAAATATGGCATAACCTGGTAGAACTTACTGTTCATTTATATTCTTGCTATGTATTATTTTTCTTACACATTAAACCTAAATTTAAGGGACCACCTTGTGTGTTGCATACATTGGCCTTGACACGTTGCACCACGAAGTTGTGCGTCGCATGTAGAACACGGACGTGCGTGATTGGCTGGCCACCAGTATATACAAGCCGTGCGATAGAATAACCGCTAATAGAGGTTGCATGCTTTGTTTGACTTAGCGGTTATAGAGGTTTTCTGTTGTGGATACAACATAGTAGGCATTGGACGGGAGGACAATTCCTTAGCGTATGAGCTTCGATGCACTTCCCTTTTGTAACCCGTGAGCTCCGCCGGAGACGTGGGTCAGATTGCCCATGATTACTGACGGCCACTGACATTTTGCGGAACGTTATGCTCATACTGATGGGGCCTCTGGTGCCCAAGTGGGGACTATGCCGATCCTATTTAGCCAGGGCCCATGCGTAGGAAGGATTGTTCTTAACTACATTTCACTTAGAACGGTTAGGCTACCTTATCGGTTAGGTACGAGTACTTTTGGTTTGGGACTTGTATCTGACCGTGGCTTGGAACAATAACTTGTCGCGGATTAGTTCGTCACATCTTGTCCTTGTTTGGTTAGGTGTGACTTACTACTTCGATGAGAAGATATTGAATCTTGTTGGGGTCCGGATACCATATTGGATTCATATCATGGAAAGATACGTCACCGTGTATTAGTTTACCATCTCCTGTCCTTGTTTGGTTGGGGGATGGTACGCTCGTTCAATAGGTGTGTATTGGACCATGTTATAATTCAATTGACGTATTTATTTGAGCAATATTTATTCAGTTTATATGGCATTATATTATGTGTCTTGTTACGTCCCTCTGAGGACCTGGTTATCTCTCCAGGTGTGTGCTATTCTCTTTCGCAGGTGTTCTAGCCGTGGCCATGATCATCTCTACTTCCCGAGGATGATTGCACTTTGATCGTCTTCGCATCGCTCGCCAAACACTTTCTTTTGTATTGTATTTCTTTTCATAGTTGGTAGTGGATTTGTCTCCGTCCAACTACATGTACCAATTAACAATTTCATAGTTGATTATATGATCTTCTATTCCTTTATTTTGTGTGGATGAGATTAGTTATGGTTCTACTGCATTTTATAGCTTATGTACTCATACGAGGATTCCATATATTGGAGTATACTTCGTATGAATGCAGCTGGCATATCTACGTTCCTAGTCCTACATATTTTGAGACTGGGGCATTACACGCCTGGAGACTGGGAGAGAGGAAGGCAGCTCGGCAGCGGGAGAAGAGGGGGGGCTGGCGAACGGGCTCCAGCTCGTGGTAACAGCTCTTGGCCGAGAGGGCCACCACCCCGGGTTGTGCCAGATGGTGCGAGACCCGAGGAAGGCGCACGACCTTGGACTGCGCCCGAGTGTGCATTCCCCGAGGAATGCGTACGACCCTAGGCAGCAAACGGAACAGAGGGGGATGGGGATGCTAGGAGGTGCCTGCTGGTAGCGCAGAAGGGGGGCCTCGCCGTGGGGAGCGAATGCCAGCAAGGGGTAGCCTCCGTTAGAGCCGAAAGAGGCACCCAAGAGAGCGTCAGCACTCGCACCACAAGGTACATGGCTGCCAGAGGGGCCCACGTGGCCAAAGGGCACACAATGGTGGACTGCGCCCAAAAGGGCTGAAGTACACGCTCCAACATGAGCGCGGCTACCGCACTGCACCGTTAGGCCCGAGTTGGGAGCTGTGCCTGAGGCGCGCTCAGAGTCCTGCATCTGGGCTGCGTGCCCAGGAGGAGAGTTGAGATAGACTGCGCCCGAAATGCCAAAGGCATTAACTGTGCCCGAGCGGTCAAATAGAGGAAAGTGGCCAGTAGGCCCAAGAGAATGAATTACGCCCGAGGCCAGCTCGTCCCCCAAGGCTGGTGTGGGGACCAAGGGAACATGGCCCCTTCAGAAGAAGCCTCGTCCAAAAAAGACAGATGGGCAGCTGGCTTCACGGGACCCAAGGAAAGGGGGACTTCTCCGAAAAAGGTTGACTGCGCCCGAGTGGTCAACAGGTTGAGCGAGGCCCAGGGTCTCAGAGAGCTGGACTGCGCCTGGGTCCGGCTCGTACCCCAAGGATGGCGTGGGAACCAAGGACGCAACACCCCCTGCTGGCGAAGTCCAGACCAAATTCAAAAATGCTGACGGCTCGGGACCCGAGGATAGGGGGAGGGGGCTCCCGCCTGGCCGGCGACAAGGCCCGGACTTTGCTCTGGGGGGGACGACGGAGAGCCAGGGAAGGGCTGGGAAAGAAAGAAGGGTGGTGGCGCCCGGGGGGCTCCTGGCCGGCGGCAAGGCCCGGACGGAGGTGCCGAGGCTCCAAGAGGGGGAGCGACGGAGAGCTGGCTGCGGGCAGACGGGCGAGGCGCCAGGCCAACATTGAGGGGATCGTCGGAGGGGACCTCCATGCGCGGCGAGAGCGAGAGAGGGAGGAGAGGCGAGGGGGAAGGGAGAGGCGGCCTAGCTCCGCCGGCCTAGGCCGGGCAGAACTCGGAGACCCAACGATTTAGAGGAGCGGGGGCTGCCCATTCTCAGAGATCATCAATATATATATATATATATATATATATATAAATATATTTATATATATATAAATAAACATGCTTTTATTGAAGAGAAGAACAAGACCATGCAACGAGAGCAGTGACCGGGTCCCATAAACGGGCCACCCGGTCGAAATTCAAAATTCAAAAACCAACAAAGAAATGGAGGAAAAGGAGGGGCACGTGGCGGGAATACGCGGGGCCCAAGGGGCCTGATCCGAGCATGAATCCCGAAGGGAGAGCGTCCCGAGGGGCACGGGAACCCCGGACGACTGCGGGGCCCGAGAGGGGACATCGGGACCCGTACCCTCGAGCCAGAGGGAAAAGCACCACCGGGGCCGGTGGCGGCCACGCCTGGCGGGAGCCGCGACACGACGGGGAGGTCCGCGGCAGCGCCTCCGGGAGCGGGCGGAGACGGGACCGCCATACTGGCAGGGAGAGGGGAGCTCGGGGGATGGGGCACAGAGCGAGGGGCCCGGGGCGCCAGCGCAGCCGAGCGGGGGACGGGAGTTCTGGCGAGGGGGAGCCGTAGCCTAGCGGGAAGCTGGGGCTCAGAAATTATGGCGAGGGGGATTCGCGACGGCCGAAGGGCAGGTCACGTCGGCTGGGCCACTGTAAGGAGGGCCACGGCGAGGGGGACTACGGAGGAAGGGCCACAGCGAGGGGGTCACTGTCGGAAGGTGAAACTGAGGCAGGGGAGGAGGGAAGGAGGGGGGAGACGCCGGGAAAAGCCGTGGCGCGGGGCCTCCACCGGATCGAGCGACGCGGAGGGACCGGAGAGAAGATCAGGGGGCTGGACGCACCTGCCGAGGGCCCCAAGCGGCGCCTGGGAGCAAGGGAAGGGGGATCCAGTGCCACCGTAGGTGGAGGGGGACCCAGTGCCACCGTAGGGTGGAGGGGTCCTGGTGGTAGGCTCCCGCCGCCGTCGAGGAGGATGTATACGCTGCGAAGGACTGGGCAACGGGAGGGGGAGGGGGATCCGCGATCGAGGAGGGAGGGTGCACGGCGGGGGAGGGCTCTGGAAGGAAGGCCGCCGAGGGTGGACGCGCGGAGGCGAGCGGGGCGACAGGAAGAGGGAGGGGGTCCGACTGGGAGGAAAGCGAGGCGGAGAGGGCGACGGAAGGAGGGACCGGATTGAGGGGAGGCACCGGCGGGGGGACGAAGGGGGGTACGGTGAGGGGAATCGACGAGGGAGGAGCTACCGCAAGGACGAAGGGAGCCCGGGCCGATGGGGACGGAGGGGACGATTCAGGCAGGACGGAGGCGGGCATCGTGAAGCCGAGCGCCGGGGAGGAGGAGGGGGATCTGGAGTGGGGGGATTGGAGGGAGGGGATACGGCCAAAGGGGGGCAACGCTTTGGCGAAGACTGCAGCAGCCCCGACAGAGGGCGGCAGAGCTGGGCCAAGGAGGGAGGGGTCGATGAAGCCCGGAGGTGCCGAGACCGGCGACGCCTACGGCGCCGAGGGCGCCGGCTGCTCCGCGGATGGGGGAGAAGTGGGGGCCGCCGCACCACGGGCAGCCGCCAGGAGTAGGGGCTCCCCACGGGAGGATCGGCCGGGGGGGCCCGGCCAGCCGCCGACGCCAGGGTCGAGGAGGCTGGGGGCCTCGCGACGAGGCGTGTGTCGCCGGGTGGCGACCGGCCACCGCCCGGGAGCGGGAGGAAGGCTCACGAGGGGCGAGCGAGCGCCGCTCAGAGGGAACCAGGCCCATATATATACATATATATTAACAAAAGAATACAAATAAACTGAATAGACTGAAAATCAAACCGATTTAATTCGGTTCGGTTTGATCAGTTATGGGCCATTTCGGTTCGATGTTGGTTTTGCTTATTCGGTTATTGGTCCAATTCGATTTTTGGTTATTAAGTTCGATTTGAACCGAATTAACCGAATGCTCACCCCTAGTCTACAACATATCCTCTGGACTATAGCCTAAATTTCGGAGAAGGACCCAGGTCTGGAATATTTCCCTAGTATTGAGATGCCTTGTGCTTGCTTGATGGGATGGTTGATCATGCACAACCCTACCCTCATGACCCAAGACATAGGAGGATCATTTGATAAGAATGAACTCTTCATTTACAAGTATAAAAAGTCGTATTGGAACTGCATGAGTCTCTTTACTATCAAGAAGGCACTACAAAATCCTACTTCTTACCACTTCTTTAGGTATTTTCCTCAAACTAGTCAATTGAAGCCTGGGAACTCTTAAAGGATAGAGGAACAAATTGTTCCACCTTGTTTATAGGGGCATTTTATTGGTTGCCCGTGATACGTCCTTCTTATCTAGTTATGAGGACTATATGTATTCTTGGAACCCTATTTCCTAAGTCGTTTTGCCAGACAATTCGGCTATGACAAGCTATGTGTAGGAATTCTCACTCAACTTTAAGGAGCATAGGAAACATACTTGATGGAGTTTGAGCATGGAGATACTTCACCATGGGCTGCACTTGTTCATTTCACTCTAACAGAAGAATCACCTTCCTTATTGCTGAAAAGGGCCTTCACCAACAATTGTTGCTCTAACAATCAAATCCAGGAAGGTTACGACTTTGATACTAGTTTTATGTCGAGGATTAAATAGGGAGCTATTGTTGAAGGTACTAACCCCGATCCAGTCATAGATAAGGACAAGTGTGTCGTAAGTTTTAAGGAATTCGACTTCTCAGTGTTTGATAAAGGCTTGTATGTCATAGAGGATGATCTGATGGCGAGCTGTAGGACCATATAGATCCAGTCAATCTCAATACCAAAAAAATAAGGTCATTCTACAATGGAGATCAAATTGAGGACAAAGACCGCTTTTCCTGTATCCCCAATTAAAAAAGAGAGCAACCTCCCATACCGTTTCCATTATTCCGATATCGATCATAAAAGAAGAAAGCCAATAAAAGTTATTGTTCATAGGTCTCCTCTAGGCTTTAGTTCGAGACATTTATTAGTTGATTCTGAAGAAGAGGGAGGCATCAGATCCCCCTCCCTTGAAGCAAGTTCCTTTCCTGAAGGATCAGCAACAATGACAGGAACATCAGTTGAGTCAAAGTCAATAACCAGTCACACCATTTCAAAATAGGTAGGGTCGTTGGTCGGAATGTAGGCAATTTTCATATCCCTACACCAAAGACAGGGACCTGAACCTTTCTCTCTACAAACCTTACATTCCTGAGCCTGTACCAAGTGTTACTTTCATTGGTATTAGGTTTTTCCAATCTGCATCAGCTTTAGATACAGCTTCAAAATCTTCCACTGTCCCGAGGTGGAGGAATGTATCAGTAGTACAACTGATTCAAGCGGACTGCCTCTTCTACGCTCTTGACATATCACTGGATGACAATGCTCGGTCATAAGGTATAGATTTGAATCTGTGTCCCTCCTTTATTGATCCCGAAGAATATGAGAAGAAAGATAAACGAGAAATAGTTTAGGCTATCTTTCGACTGTTCTCTTATTCTGGCGTTCGTACTTTATGCGATATTGTGAAACACATCAAGGATTCTGACTTATCCTCCTCTTTAGAAAGTATTATTTTATCATGGCTCGTCTTCATTCCTTTCACTTTATTTATGATCATACTGGTCCCGTGTTTCTTTTGCAGGAAGACAACTTGAGGTAACGGTGGAAGGGGATCAGGCCAGTGTCAAAAATGACTTCCATTATGCTTCCATATTTTCTAAAATTATAGAAGTTCTAGATGTTGAGAATCGTGTCGATCGAGCGTTCATTGGAGATCATCCTTCCCATGATGTTGATGCTGAACCAACTGGACATGTTGGCAAAATTGTTACTTGAGAAAGCAAAAAATTAGCTGCTACCAGGGATCTGAATGTCTTAACTCGTGAAGTACAAGATGATGAGGAGCTTATGGATTACGGCTCTAACAAGAAGCATGTAGACATGAAAATTGGTATAGGAAGTCCCTCAGAACCTATGTTAGAGTCGCCACCAAGATTCAAACCAATAGCATTTACTCTAGAAATGAGACATTCTTGTCGGAGCTTATCCCCATGTTCCCACTAGTGGCAGTATTACCTTTAGTATCATGAGATCAAAATGGTGCTATCTAGTGCATGTTTCTACTACTACTTTGACCATAGTAAGGACTTTGTCTCCAATTGTGTCTACCCCATCTGTTGTGATTACCATAATTACAGGACCTTATCATGTTCCCACATCATGGATTTCTCCTCCGCAAATCCACATACTACCCATCTAACACCCAGTTTTCTAAAATAAGGGTAATTTTGAAATTTGTTATTTTAATTAATTATTTATGATATTTAAATCGTAATATGATTTTTGGTGATTTTTAATCATTTTAAAACTATTTAAAAACCATGACTTGTGATTTTGATGTGCTGCTAATAAAATCCTAGAGACTGTCTGACCTAGAGCCTAACCATGTGATTGGGATATCTAGTTATCATTTTTAGCCTAGGGGTAATTTGGTTATTTTGACTAATTGGAATTATTTGATTAATTATTGGGTTGATGGTTGTTAATTTTAACTCTTACTAGTTGTGACTTAAGAGACAAACCTAGATGTTGACTCTAGCTATGGTGACTTGAATAGCATGGTGGGACCCTAGTCTAACTTAAGTCAACCCAAGTTAAGTCATTTATAATCAAGTTTCATATAGGAGAGTTAATGATTAGGTTCATGGACTTTTGACTCAAGGAGTTATTTCCTTTACCATTGAAACTTGGCCCAAGCCGATTAATCATAACCCTAACCCTAATTTTATCCTTATTTGATCAGCCACATAGGGATCCCCACCCTATATAATCTCTCTTCCTATTGTTCTTGCCTCTTTTGTATCAAATCAACTTTTGAAAAAGGAAAGGTATTGTCATTCTTCCCCAATCCATAACTATTCTATTTTAATTCCTTTTTGACTCTAGTTTCTTGCATTAGACTCTAATCCTACTCTATTTTTTAGTTCATGGAGAGAAATCTCAGTTTTAGTACAATTTGGAGATTTTGGCTAGCAAGAAGAATCATCCTATTTAGGGCTTTTTCCTTGACATTGACACACTATAGGTAAACCCTCTAAATTGTGTTTTAATTCTAATTTCTTTGCATGGGTGTGAAGATCTAGGTTTCCCCTAGGTGTCCCTCAAGTCTGGTAGGAAACCGTGTCCATTTCGTGTCCGTATCGGACACGTATCAATGTGTCTATGTATGTGTTTGTTGAAATGCCACAAAGAACTTTTTATTCATATTTTGAAAACTAATTAAACAAAAATGTAAATCTATATATGTGTTTTCATTCTCCCTAGGTCTGAACACGAATATGTGTCGTATTCGTGTCGAAAACGGCCGTGGACACGCTGTACGAGATACTGCAAGGGGCTCATACGGCTCCCCTGCTGCTCGGGGTTGACATAGGACACGACACGGCACCATGCGTCATGAAATTTGGTAGACACGTGGGGGCACCCACTGACATCATGTCCATGAAGTTTTATGGGACCTCGTTCAGTGTGCTCGACGAAATCGACCGTACACTGACATTGTACTATCTGTGCACGGTAGAAAATTTGTCTCTGATACGGGGCTGTAATTTTGACACGACTTGGATTCATCACAAATCAGGGTGATGAAACCCAAGCCCTATCCTGGGCGAACCAGTGTGTACGAGCTTGACATACCCCGAGCTCTATGTTGAGTCCACGAGGACTCGATACGCACGTACGAGGCCTATTTTTCACAGTTTCTGATACACTCCATTTCCTTGAAATTAGACACATCGTGTCCTATTTTCTGGACACGACACAGCATGTGAAGCATGGTTTCAAGTACACGACACTGCTTTGATAATTAATTTGAGGGTTATTCAATTCTATTATTCAAATTTTTGGGTATCCTTGATTTCCTGATACTATATTCCTTGTTTGCATTTTCTGAGATTTAAATGCTTATTTTTAAAAAATGATATAAATGCTAATTTTAATGTTTGTGCATACATACATATCAGGGATGTATGCCTACATGTCTGATATTTAATCCTAATGATGCAAGTTTATTTCCTTAATTTGATTTAGAAATCTACATTCTAAGTTGGTTTCGAATTAGTTTTCTTAGCTGAACCCAGGTTGGTTCCAATATTCATTCTCATATAGAATGCAGTGTGGTTCCAGTTTGGTTTGGGATATGGAAATTGTTCTTAAGATTCATGGATATCAGTTGTCATTGGTTTGATTTTGGACTTCTATACATCAATTTTCAGATCGGTTGGGACAGTGTTGGGTTGCCTTGTGATTCAATTGAGAACAGTTGGGTTCTCTTTGTTTCAGGTTTATATATTGAAAGGTAACCTCAGTCCAGTATTGTTCTCAGATATTGGTACTAAATTCATTTCAGATTTTGATTGTTTTCAGTTGATTCTAATACATAGTGAGCAGTGTTTTCAAATGTGTCTGTGATGTTCATCCCAGTTTAATTGGTTTATGATGAACTTGGTTCAGGATTTATTGTCTGTGATGATGTTTTAATTGTAGGATGATTCGAGTTCTCATTATTTGATTTCGAAGTCGGCTTGGTTTGGTTTCACGTTTTTTTTCCAGTTAGTATTTGATTCAGTTATTGGTTGATGAGTTAATACCATGAATTGGTTTACTTGGCATTCATATATTGAGTTTTCGGTTTGTTTTGATAATTAGTTGATGTATACTAAACTGAGATTGAATGTTTAGGGCCTTGTACATGTTCGCCATGGTCGATTCATTAACGAAACATTGTTATAATACAGACACTCACTTGTTAATTCCCTGAACACCTTAGCCTCTACATGCCATAATGAATCCCTTGTTAACTGCTACATATTTCTGAGTTATGTTGTAATCTGAGATTGTTGTGTTGAGTTTTGAGACACCACATGTATATGAATACACACACCCCCCAAGTCACATTGACACTATAACTTAACCCCTCACATGTTAGCTGAACCATACCTAGACACCTCTGTTTAACTGAAATGATAACTGAGTTTAATTTAGGGTTTTATATTGATGATATGGTAGTGATAACATGAGAAGTTAACCCATGCTAACACCTTGTTGTTAACCCTTTTCTGAACATTGTATGAACTGGACACCTAGTATATCCATTACACTCATTGACACCAACCTATACACACAAATAAACCTATATGCAAATGTGTATTCTGTTTTCTGAACACTTGATCACTTCACACACACACAAATCTGAGCCTCTTATGACTGAATATCTTAACCTTGACCCCTTTGATTGTCTATAACTGAACTTGGTTGGGTTATTGTGTTTTCTGAGTAAGGGGTTGGTATAAACCAGAACCTTACTTTATACCTGTTAAACCCACTGCTTTACACGTTCACACATTACCTAACCTATAAGCCCTATACTTGTACACACTCAATGCAACCCTCTTGTTATGATTAACACCTACACACATGATAACCATTGCCATGGCTCACATTTCCCCTTTACATCACATACCCCTATTTTATATGTACATTGATATATAATTATGCATTGCCATGTTCTATTATGATTCATATTATCATTGAACACTTTGACACCTTACACTACCCTTAATTGCTATGAACCTTGAACCCACAAATGTATATGCATACATTTGTGTACATTGCTTGTATGCTAGACTCTTAGCCTATGTAATTCTATATATAGTGTATGTATGTATACTAGTATGTGTGATGCTTGGTTTTGGATTTGTAATTGTGTGTGAGTGCTAGCCTAGGCTAGGCTAGGCCTAGTGAAACTTGTTAGGGCTAGGACTTGACCTAGTTGACCTAGTTTGACTAGTGTGGTTGACTAGAGTTGACCAAGTGTTGACTTTAGTCTAGTTTGACCTAGACAACATGCAGATGCATTGTACATTTCATTTATCATCTCCTAATACATCTTGACTTGTGTTGCTCTGAATAGGAGTCAGATACCTCTTCTCGGACAGTATATTCTCACAGATATTCACATCGCAGGCGAGTACATTTTCTGATCATTTTATAACTTGCTTAGGATTATATTTCTGCTCTAGATTACCTTATTTGATGCTGTCACGATATTATCACGGATTGGCACTATATGGATCCCTACTTTGAGATGTTATCCCCCTCGGGAGCATCGGATACTTTATGTCATGTGTTTCATGTACATCATGTATTCCTTGCTCTCATGTTATTCATGTATACTCATATGCTTCATGTACGTTCATGTACGCTCGTGTACTCTCATGTGCTCTCATGTACGTCCATGATCCTCATGTGCTTCATGTGTAACCTATACTTCATGTGTACCCCTTTATGGGCCTTCATGTGGAATTCATGTGCACTCAGTTCTGAGCCCTCTTGTATACTTCATGTACACCCATCTATGGGCTTTTATGTGAAAATCATATGCGTAACATAACTTGTCTAGATCCTTGTGTATTGATTGGGGTATGGGGGAGTATAAATAGTCATGTGAACAATTTCAAAGTAGTATAACCATGTGAGCCTCTTTAGTATATTCTTATGCAATTCCAGCCGTTCACATGTCAAATTGGTACTCTACATCACTAGTCACTGATAGTTCTCTACTTATAGTAGATATTTCTATTACAGTTCTCACTTTTACATCATGTACATTCTTTCAGTTTTTATGTATCGTACTCTCTTGCATGTTTATATATTCTAACCTGTTATGATTTGCGTGAAATATATTGTGCTCGCTCCCGTCCTAACTGGACCTGTTGAAAATTTACAGAGGATGATGAGGAACCCTGTACCCCATACTATGGAGCTTGCCTAGATGACACTCGCGACCTGGACCCTTGGGAGGTTCAGACAGCTACTGAGGATGATACCCATGCATAGTATAGATAGTCTAGACTGTTCTTTCTTCTCATGTTAGTTGTTGTCTTTGATTTCAGAGTTGTATTATTATGGAGATGTTGAGACTTGTGTTTGTTAACTTTGATTTATGTTACTTTTGTTTGTACCTCAGTTTTGAGTATTTCCTTATCTATTCCATCATGCTATATTCTACCTCTAGATTGTGATTGAGTTGTACCTTCTGTGACTTGGCCTCCAATTAGAGAGTATTTCATATTGTGTTAGTTATGTTCATGACTTAGAACAACGTTCTACCGCCGATACTGCGACGTAGGCTGGACGTACCTACTTCTCGTGCCCCTACATTGGGTGCGGGTCGTGACAAATTTTTAGTGGTGGCCCATGCAGGTCGAGTTTGTGTAGTGGTATTCGAACTAGAGTATCACTACATCCTGCAGTAGGATTAGGATTATTCTTGAGGTACTCAATCATATTAGGAAAAACTCTTAACTGAATTCCTGCCATCTAAATTCTTGTCGAAGATTGCTTCATTGGAATAACTACCCTCCCTTGAATTATCGTTTCTATCTTAGTAATGATTCCTTGTTTGATCTGTCTCTGGGATGGTGATTGAGACACGATCGCATCGCTCTGGCCCAGCAGACGCTGGTGATAGGTCTGCCATCCCTCGCCCGATTGTGGATGCTGGGACCACATCACCTCCTATTTCTGCTTATATAGAAGCTTCTGCAGCTTTTGGAAGTGTACCATCACCTGTACGGAGGTCTTTTTCCGTCATTCCGGATATGTTCCAGCAGCAGTTACCTTCAGGGACAGTAGATGCGGCTCAGATATTTATCCTTTTCCAGCGATTCTTGGAGACTCAGCAGCAGAGCCCGTCTACTGATTTTCGAAAGAGCATACACGATACCCACCAGTTGGTTAGGACGACAGTAGAGCTGATGGCTATCCACTGGGAGGTCATATGCAGCAGTATCAGCCGAAGACTCCAGACATCCAATCCTTTAAGAATGGGACCCCGAGACTTCAAAGGTATAGAGGACATCATATACGCTGACGATTGGATAAAGCATATTGAAGAGATATTCCGATTGGCACAGATACCAATTGGATTACAGATCTAGGCAGCAGCCAGTCAGATACAGAACTTGGCCCGTACTTGGTACCAGACGGACCCGAGGGTTGGTATAGCCGGTCAGACTTGGGCAACCTTCAAGAAACTATTCAAGGAGAATTTCTTTCTCGATGCAGCACTCGGTGCCTTAGAGGCGCAGTTCGAGAGTTTGGTTCATGGGAACCAGACCGTTGAGGAGTACGTCGGGGAGTTATGCCCTTTGAGTAGATTCATTAAGGTTCTTGCTGAGGCCGGAAAGATGAGAAGGTTCCGCAGGGGCTTGATCAGGGAGATCAGGTCGTATACCAAGAGCAGCCGTGACGCTACTTTCGAGCAGATTCTGGTATGAGCCATGGCAGCGGAGGACGATCTTGGGCTGAAGGAGAAGAGGACGCGAGACACTCAGGGAGCTAGTGGTAGTGCGGGCCTGGCCAAGAGACCCCACTTACAGATTTAGCAGCAGTATCCGCAAAAGGGACCCCACTTACAGATCAGCAGCAGTA
>JANAVB010001468.1:0-64490 GCA_029216955.1 Iris pallida
ATATATATATATATATATATATAATATATATATGTTAGTTATATATATAAATAAGAAATAAGAAATAGGAAAAGAGAATAAAAAGAATAAGCAGTAGGAGCCTTAACCCACAGGAGCTAACCCAAGCTGGGCACCCAAGGCTCTCGAGCGGGGACCCGACCCAAAGGGGGGGGGGAGGGAGGCTTCAAGCCGCCCACATCTAATACTAGCAGCCCTTGCCAGCAACTCAACTGCGAATGCAACTCAACCCGAGCCCTTGCTAGCAACTCAACCCGAGCCCTTGCCCTTGCCAGCAGCTAAACCCGCAGGAATTCCCACCCAAGCAAACCCGAGAGAGCCCAAGCCAGGCCTCAACTTCCCTGACCCGACCTTTCCCCACATCCTAGCCGAGGAATCCCGAGAGCGCGTATATAATAGAGAATCAGAGAGATCGTGAAGAGAAAAATACCCAAACACTAGCCGACTCTGTCGCAACCCATACGCCGCCGACCTCCTTCCCTGGGCGACCCTCCCCCAGCTCTGGGTGCCGCCGCCGGCCAGGTCCGCCGAGGACAGGGCATCAAACAGAGCGCGGCCAACAGTATATGCACGACAGGTACCCATCTTCGTGACCCCCTTTCTCTCAACCTAGTTAATCGTTTTCAATTTTGTAAAGTTATATAGAAACCTTATAGGACCCTCTAGAGATCCTAACAAGTATAACCTATTGTGGTTGAGCCATCGATTCGTAAAATTGATTTGAAAACCTGATGATCAATGTCCAAAAGATAGGATGTGGAAGCAGTAAATACCCTGTTTTAGAAGGGTAATCCCGAGTCAGATGTTAAGAGTTTTCGAAAACCAATTAGAAACATTTTAGACAATATATACGAGATTAAAACCTATTTTGTAGATCCAGATTTTATCGAGTATGTACAAAGTTATTTGATTTCAAAAATCATGAAAAACATGTTTTAAAACTAGAAATTTGTTCGATACGATGTGCGTTCCGCCATACCGGGCAACGTGGTCGCAGACCGAAAGCATCAAAAGTTGCGTAACGGCTTTGTGGTCGTGTGGGCTTTGACAAAATTCAAATTGGTCGCATGTGCGCGACAAATTTGATGCGTATCTGCCAAAATTTATCGTATCGTACACTTTGTAAATTCTCTAATTACTTTGTGCACACTCATCAGATCGAGACAAAACTTGCACCATCAGGACCGTATCGTTTTTCTGGTCCTGTATGCCAAGTTTGGTCCAATTCTGAGACAGTTGATAAAATTACCGTATCGCGGGCCCCCGGTCTGACTCAACGGGTGATTTTGTGCACGGCCCGCCGGAATCCAACTTTGGACATATGGTTGGGTTCGTATCAGAAAACTAAATCCGTAGACATGTAGTTTGACGACTTTAGAGACCATTGACTCTGGCACGCTTTTCGGTGCAAAGCGGGTCCAACGGCGGACGTCGTTTTTGCTCGAAATTACCGTTTTGCCCCTGTGTCCAGAATTGGACTTAAAGACAGACAATTCTAGCTAATTTGACTATTCTAAGAATGTTGGTAACGTTTATTTCAGCTTTTGGAGACAGTTGTGATAACTTGGACTTTCTGACATGTTGATTGGCGACACATTGTTGGTTCTCCGTGCAACCTCTAGGCAAGTATACCTTGTCAAACATATACAGTATTTACATGGTTTCTATCCCGTTATTGTACTCCTTTTCATATTGTCACATGATTTTATATTGGGATTGATTCGTCCTTGATTGCCTTACTTGTTCTAGATTACGTGCACGTATAGGGTATTTGACATGCTAGATTATTGGTCTTATCATGTTACTTTGCTTTGCGATTGAGTTGTCAGTTTCTGTATCTGTTCTTGACTTGACTAATCTTGACTAGGAGTATCTTGCATTGTACTACAGTCGAGATATACTATAGATTGGGAGTATCTTACATTGTACTACGACCTATAGCCGATTCTTCTACCTTGGTATCACTTGATTGACTTGACTTGAGACATGCCATAGATTGGGAGTATCTTACATTGTACTACGACCTATAGCATATATTGATTGATTGATTGACTTGACTTGTGACACTATAAATTGGGAGTATCTTGCATTGTACTACGATTTATAGGAGTCTACTTTACTTTGTATCCTTTAGGAGAGGAGATCGATACTAGAATTGGCTAATCTTGACTGGGATTATCTTGTATTGTATTACAGTCAAAACCTACTATGGATTGGGAGTATCTTGCATTGTACTACAAACTATAGAGGTTAATCGATTGATTGGTAGCCAAGTCTAGTATTATATTTCCACATTTTAGAGATCTTTCTTACACCGTTCTCATCCTCCATACATGTTATTTACTGTCATATTAGTATGCATGTTTTATGTATCTTGCTAGTCCTCTGAGGACCTGATGATCTCTTCAGGTAGCTGATTGCACGGAGTTAGTTAGCTGAGCATGTGGTAGTTGGCTTCATCTGCATGATTCAGGTATTTTGTTAGTGATATTGATTTACTATCTTCCTCGTGCTTTTATGACATATCCCGCTTATCAGCTTAGTTTTATAGACCCATCTCATTCTTAGAGTCTAATCGGACAATATGCTAATGGGCTGCAGACCATGATCCATAATTGTTCATTCTTGTTTATATGATTCCTGTGAATTGAGATATAGTTTAGAATAGACATGATACCCTGCCCTGGATAGCTTATACGTACTCGAGTCGGGCTGGAGTCCGCTCGATACGTAGCTGGCTTGCTCACGAGCTCGCATCCGAAAACCGGGTGCGGGTCGTGACAAGTCTACAGGATGGCGCCTTCAGAGCTGGAGATCTTGTACAAGATGATTGAAAAACTCAGGACCAAGGGATTCATCCGTGTAAGTGGATCGCCTTGGGGAGCCCCGATGCTTCTTGTGAA
Source organism: Iris pallida (assembly GCA_029216955.1). Lineage (NCBI taxonomy): Eukaryota > Viridiplantae > Streptophyta > Magnoliopsida > Asparagales > Iridaceae > Iris > Iris pallida. The sequence continues at coordinate 2,922 of JANAVB010001468.1, forward strand.
AAAAAAGGATGGTACGTCCAGGTTATGTGTAGATTATCATACCTTGAACTCAGTGACAATCAAGAACAGATACCCTCTCCCGAGGATAGATGACTTGTTTGATCAACTCAAGGGGGCTTTAGTGTTCTCGAAGATAGACTTACGGTCAGGATACCACCAGATCAGGGTCAGAGAGCAGGACATCCCGAAGACAGCTTTCCGATCTAGATATGGGCATTGGGAGTTTCTTGTTATGCCATTTGGATCAACCAATACGCCAGCCGTATTCATGGACCTCATGAATCGTATCTTCATGCCTTACTTGGATCAGTTCGTGATCGTATTCCTAGATGACATCCTGGTCTACAGCAAGAGCGAAGCAGAGCATGAGCAGCATCTCAGAATCGTCCTTCAGACGCTTAGAGAGCATCAGTTGTACGCCAAGTTCAGTAAATACGAGTTCTGGCTCGATCGCATTTCGTACTTGGGTCATATCATTACCCGAGGAGGAGTGGAAGTAGATCCCCAGAAGATTGAGGTTATCGAGTCGTGGCCAGTACCTAGTTCAGCGGCAGAGGTTCGCAGCTTCCTTGGATTGGTCGGCTACTACCGGCGATTCATTTCAGATTTTGTAAGGATTTCGGCACCGATGATCCAGTTGACCTGCAAGGATGTACAGTTTGCTTGGATAGCAGAGTGTCAGGAATCATTTGAGAAGTTGAAGCGAGGTTTGATAACGGCTTCCATTCTCACGCTTCCAGATGGGACCGGAGGATTCTCAGTTTATTGCGACACTTCATGCAGAGGATTGGGGTGTGTCTTGATGCAGCATGGGAAGGTAATAGCTTATGCGTCACGATAACTTCGTGATCATGAGAGAAATTACCCGACCCACGACTTGGAACTGGCAGCGGTGGTATTTGCGCTTAAGTTGTGAAGGCACTACTTGTACGGGGACAGAGTGGATATATTTACTGATCACAAGAGCCTGAAGTATGTTTTCACCCAGAAGGACCTTAACATGCGGCAGAGAAGATGGCTCGAGCTATTGGTGGACTACGATGTGGATTTGTAGTATCACCCAGGGAAGGCCAACGTTGCAGCAGATGCGTTGAGCCGGAGAGCCGGAGTTTATTTCCTGACAACGCAACTAGAGTTATTGGTAGATCTTCAGAAGATGGGAATTGAAGTGGTTTTTCCTACCAACGTGGCGTTGATGGCCAGTCTACAGGTTCAGTCCAGCATAGTTGAGAGGATCCGGATGGCGTAGTCTACAGATTCCAAGATTCAGCGACTCAGAACAGAGTATGAGGCAGAAAGAAGGCCAGAGTTGTGCATTCATGAAGATGGTACACTTCGATACGGCACTCGTCTTTGTGTACCTAGTGGAGATATCAGACAGGAGGTCATGGCAGAAGCTCACAGTTTACAGTATTCTATTCATCCCGGTGGCACGAAGATGTATAGAGACATTCGTCAGCATTTTTGGTGGAATGGCATGAAGAGGGAGATTGTCTCTCGGTGTTTGGTTTGCCAGCAGGTTAAAGCTGAACATCAGAGGCCCGCTGGACTTCTTCAGCCCTTGCCGATTCCAGAATGAAAGTGGGAGCATGTGACCATGGATTTTGTGACTGGATTGCCTAGATCCCCTGCTGGTCGAGATGCTATTTGGGTTATAGTTGACAGGCTCACGAAGGTGGCTCACTTCCTTTCGTTCAGAGTTGGTCAGTCGACGGCTCAGCTAGCAGAAATGTACCTCAAGCAGATTGTCAGGCTTCATGGGGTGCCGGTCAGTATCACCTCGGACAGGGATTCAAGATTCACATCACACTTTTGGCGTAGCCTGTAAGAGAGTTTGGGAACTCACCTTCAGTTTAGCTCAGCTTATCACCCACAGACAGATGGTCAGTCAGAACGCACAATCCAGACTCTTGAAGATATGTTGAGATCTTGTGCCCTTGACTTCGGTGGTTCATGGGAGGATCACCTGCACCTGGTAGAATTCTCGTACAACAATAGTTTCCAGGCCAGAATTCAGATGGCCCCGTTCGAGGCACTGTATGGCAGGAAGTGCAGATCCCCGCTAGCATGGGACGACGTCGGAGAGAGGCAGATGCTTGGTCCAGAAATTATTGCCCAGACAGTTGAAGTGGTCAGAAGGATCAGAGATCGTCTTCGAGTGGCCCAAGATCGCCAGCGCCATTGGGCCGATGCTCATCGGCGTCCCTTAGAGTTTGCTATCGACGACCATGTATTTCTTAGGATCTCGCCTAACCGCGGCGTCATTCGCTTTGGCGTACGGGGAAAGCTTAGTCCTAGGTATATAGGGCCGTTCGATATCCTAGAGCGAGTAGGAGATGTATCCTATCGTCTCGCTCTCCCGCCGTCGCTAAGTGAGGTACATAATGTATTCCATGTGTCCCAATTACGACGGTACATCCCAGACCCGAGCCATATCCTGGACTATTCGGAATTGGTTGTTGGTACCAACCTTTCGTATGAGGAGAGGCCCGTGTCTATATTGGACCGGAGAGAGAAGATACTCAAGAACAAGACTATTAGCTTAGTCCGTGTTGCTTGGGGTCATCACTCTCTAGGTGAGTCAACGTGGGAGCGTGAGGACGACATCCGATCGCGATATCCCGACTTGTTTGACTCATAAGGTATAATGTCTTCCTTATGCCTTATGCTTTCCATCCCTTGCTTGCATGTATGATTGTTTGATTGTTTGCTTAGTGTAGCTTAATTGTGGATAGTATAGCTGGCTCTTACATCTCTAAGCATCTTGATTTAAATTTCGAGGACAGAATTCTTTTAAGGTGGGTAGAGTTGTAATGCCCGTATTTCGGAATACGTATTTTGATTAGGCTTATATGTATTTTGAACCTGTATTTTATTTTCTCAGATTCTGGCCTGTAATTGTGTTTTGGCTTAACTTGCGGATTTTGGTTTTCTCGTAAAATGGGTTTTTGGACATTGCAAGGTTTATTTTGTGGAGAAAGATTTGGTTTGGTTTGGTTTACATTGGACCACCCTAGTTAATCTCCACCCTTAACACAACACACCATCCCTCATTAAAACCCCACCTAACTTTCTCTCTCCTCATAACTTCAATTAATTTCTTCATCTTCTTCATCCTTCCTCCACACAACAACCAACACCATAGGCAAGTGCACCTTGCCACCACATAAGCACCCCATTTTATTTGTCCATTAGTTAGATTAGGCCATGGTGAACAACATTAGAACTTGGCATTTTGTGATTTGGAGCTTCCATTTTTCTAGATCTAAGTTTTTACCATTTTCGGATATTCTTGGTTTTGATCTATTAAACTTAAATTTTTCCTTGTTTTGAGGCTTCCATGTGGAAGAGAATTCAATTTTACACAAGTTAGAACTTTGAAAATCCAAATTTGGTTTTGTTTTGGCAAAAATATGAAGATTTGAAATTTGGAGTTCTTGGAGTTATCCCTCGGCCTGATGGAGAAGATGACCCTCGGCCAGCGCTCTTTAGCGCAAGGCCATGCGCAGTTCAACTGTGCGCAGTTCAACTCGTGTGCAGTTCAACTCGTGCGCAGTTCAACTCATGCGTAGTTCAACTCGTGCGCAGTTCAACTCGTGCGCAGTTCAACTCGTGCGCAGTTCATCTCCTGCACAGTTCATCTCATGCGCAGTTCATCTCCTGCGCAGTTCAACTCATGCGCAGTTCATCTCCTGCGCAGCTCATCTCCTGCGCAGCTCACCCTAGCGTAATCTAACCCCAGCGCAACCTATTTGCCCATAATGGTTTGGATTTTATTCCTTGGACTTGGCTTCTCTTTTGTGGGTTGGAGTTTTGAGATCTTGTTCCACACAACACGACTGTCTCGACCCAACACGACCTGGCACGGTTTTTGGTGTTTTGCTTATGACTAGTACGGTTTTTCGTAATTTTTGTGAAGTATGATTCTGGTACTTTCTGATCTTCTTGATAGTGACCAGATGAGGTGCGTCCTTAACTTTTAACCTGTAATTCATGATTAATCTTGATACTGGATAACTTGATAATGGCCCGTGGCGGCGCACTCCTGACTTGTAACTTGTAAACCTGTAACTTGTAACTTGACTTGATGCTGTTGCGATGGCTAACTTGACTCGTATAATCAACTCTGACGCCGTGGGTGTTCATTCTTGCCGCCTTGTGCAATCCACTTTTCTTGTCTCGTATCATGTCTAGGATGTGACTCCCTGGTTACCACGGTCAGGGATTCACACTGAATATGGATTAGGCTAATGACTAGATCAAACTATAGTTCATGGAGAATTTTCAGTCACAGGCGATCTCGTTATCTGGGCACTTTAAACGGACTTGTAGCCCGCCGACGAGTAGGGCACATTTTCAGCACACTGTCATGTGTTGCACCCTCTAAGTCACCTAAGGGTATATCGTCTCCTGGGCGATGTACCTAACCATACTCTCAACCCGCGAAAGGATAACTAGATAGTCTGCAGGGCTTGGGACTGGGAATTTCTCATTTGCATCTTATTAGTAATTAGGCTTGTGATAACCCTAGTTAGTTAAATAGTAAGCCGTAGTAATTGCTTGGCCGTTTGTGAATGGATAGTGTCCAGCCCTGTCTAAGTCTCGTCTAGTCCCTGTACCTGGTACCCCTGAACATGATTGTTTTACTTATCGTAACAATAAATGGGTAGAGACAAAGTGCTATTCAGGCGAAGGGTTACGACCCCGGTCCTTGTTTGGTTTAAGGGTTGTAACCTGGCTCCCGGAATGGTTCCACGTCCCTAGTCGTTTATTGTCCTGTTGTACTCTTTATTACTTGTACTTTTCTTCCATTTTCTTATGTTCTGATATGCTGGCTTTTGTTCTTATTTCGTGGCCTCCTTTGTGGCACTTGCTCTTTCTGGGGTTTGACCCAGCTGGTTTTGTGTGGCCAGATTTTGGAGCAGCACCCGAGGATCTACCGAACTTCCAGCCCAATGGTGGCGACTAGAAGGAACCCGGACTACGAGTGGGTTTTCTATTTTGTTTCACTCACTTCATTGTAAAATTATTCTTTTGAGGCGTTTAGCCGACGAGCACCTGTTAGCTCGATGCATATTTACTTACTGTCTGCCTACGGGCTGTAAACATGATTAACAAATCCTAGGGTTGATCATGTATGACTTAACTCTTGCTAGTCCTCGCATTTTGTATGACTAGCTTCATGATCAGCTGAATATGTAATATTTGGGATGCCTTTTATTGTATATTTGGTGGTCTAACATCTTGTAAACTATATTACTTGCTTGAGATTGAGACAATAGGCTTGACCGTAAGAGACCGTTGGCTTGTAGTAAACCCTCATATCTAGACAGCCGTGACCGTATAGCGAGGTGGATTCCATTTCAATATATGCAGCTGACTATGTACGCCCCCGCTCTCCAGTATTCTGGTTCTGGGGCGTCACAGTAATATTCTTTGGTTTCTATAATATGGAGAATCCACATACCACTTAAGCAAACAAATAATATATGGAATGGTCGATGTCCCCGTCCACCTCCTTATGGTATGACTATTTCAACTTACGGAATGAGATACCAGAGAAACATGAGACAATAGTAGAAGAATACAAAGTTGGGGTACCAGAGAAACATGACTATTTCTACTGAGTAATGTTCTTCGCTCATGAATTTCTCCATCGCTTGTAAGATTTCTCAATGTACCCAAAACTGATCATTTTCACTAATCATCACTTGCTAGCATAGAAATGAATATGTTTATAAAACTCTAAGACCATGGCTTGCCATCTTCTCTGAAAAACTGGAACCAAGACTTTTATTCAACAGATATTACCATGCATCTACTGTGACAAACTATGTCAAATAGTGGCAATGTTCGCGACCAAATCCTAAGCATACTAATATCATAACAAGCATTTGGTAAATACTCTTGGCCATCTAAATGTTAACTTTCAATATGAAATTTATTCCTCCTATGATAGCGTATCAAAGCAGAGCAGATAACTAAACATAAAAAAGCTGCAATTTTTGCTTAAAAATCAAGTTACCATCATCAGGTTTTTTTACGAACTCCACTCCTAATTGTTGAAATCGCTCGCATGCCTTGTAGGTGTCATCAACTGTGATGCCTATATGACGTAAATGAAGCCAAAGAAATAAAAGTGAGTTTCAGCTGGACTTCATTTCATAAACACCTTTTCATGCCCCTGAACCAATAGCATTTCATATTTTTTTATAGTAACATACCAAAGCCACAAGGTTCTGAATTTTCGTTGTGATAGCCTTTAAATTCGGGATCATTTATTAGATTAAGACTAATGATCTATAGTCACAGTCAGTTAGTAGGATTATCTAACTACTGTAAATAAATATCCTTCTTACTGTGTTAGTTCCAGTGTAGCCTTCTGACCAAAAGTCCATACTGTTCTTTGAACTAGATCAAATGGTGCTGTTGAAGGGTTCTTTAAAAATATAAAAAACAAAAAACAAAAAACTAGTATTATACAATGCCCGAGACAAATAAGTCACATACTGGTTAGTATGTAGAATTACACATGACAGATAACTGATTACTTATTGAAAGAATTCTGGAGTATCAAAATTTTTACCTCGTAGCCCAGAAAGTACAAGCTGAAATTCTTTTCTGGGAAATCCAATCTCTTGAACAACATGGTGGATTTTTTTTTTCAGTTTTAGGATGCATGTATAATATTCATTTCTGGGAAATCCAATCTCCGAAGGTTTGTACTGTATGCTAACAAAAGCATATAGTTCTTTAAAACCTATTTTGTATGCATGCGTACTATTAATCAAAAATTCTACAATGCAGTTAAGCACACATTACTAGTTTAAAGTGAAAGAATTGATGGACATCATTGCCATTGAGATGTGAATTCTTAAAAAACAAGACAAAGTGGCTTTCTTCAAACAGTGGAGGAAGAAAATTAAGATATAAAAGAGTAGAAGCTACTCCTGCGTGCAAGTTGTGGCATATGTTGCTTTCCACATTGGAAGAATATATATCAAGATGAAGTTGGCCGTGGGCTTTCCAGAGGTGTCACCATTATCACCACCCTTTGGAAACATAATTACCACTAATCCCAATTTACCAAAATTAGACTTTTGTAGACAGGGTTTATTTGCCATTGACATTCTCCACGATTATGGCTTTCAAATTCCAGCAAGTTTTGGGTTCCTTTGCAGTGACCAATTGGAATATTGAACACATACAATCAAATTAGGGGGTTTTCGAAAGAGGGCTTCACCTTGGCATTCTCTCCTGTGTAGCCTCAGCCGATTCCTCAGCGAACACTACCTCGAGCAGGTAGAATGTGTAGATCTCGAGCACAAATTTTCAGAAATCAAGAAATGAAACCAACTTCAAATCCCTAAAATAAAAAATTTCACAAATTTGTAGAAATCAAAAGAGGAAAAGTTCTTTTTTTCATCTATATCATCATCATAACCCAAAAAAAGAAAGAAATCCTAACAAAACCCTAAGAAATGGTACCTCATGTCCTCGAGGTTGACGTCATCATCGTCAAAATCTGCCTCCTCGTCAAAAACAGCGTCAATGGTCGATCGAGGCATCGAAGCAGCGGAGCATGCCGTCGTGCCTCTTCTTCTTCCCATCGTACCTCTTCTTCTTTTCGAGATTGCTCTTTCTTGGCGAAAGGGAGAACGACAAGAGATGGCACGACGGAGTGCTCCACTTCTTCGACGACCGGGATCGAGACGGGTGGGCTCGAAGTAGAGGAGTGGAAGAAATAAAGGGAGGAAGAGAGGAAAGGACTCAGAGGAGAGGAGGAGAAATGGAGAGAGGAGTTGAAATAGAATTTTTTCATCGGGAGAAACTTTGCTGCTTCTCTCCATAAAAAATAACCACAACCGTCAACAAATATAAAAAATTTGAAAAAATGACTATAATGGCAGTAAAAAAATGCGCCAATTTTTTCACACATATATTAATTGACGGTTTTCATCAATCCGTCAACAAAAAAAAATGTTTCTTGACGGATCCTCTAAAACCGTCAACTGTTATGGTAAAAATTTGCTAATTTAACTTAAAATGCATGCTTTTTTGACGTATACCTAAAACCGTCAAGATAGCCACTATTGTTGACGGTTTTTGACGAACGTCAACTTATAAACCGTCAAAAATCATCATTTTTCTTGTAGTGTTTACCAACATAAGTGAATTTTGTTGCATAAGAATATAAGAATTGAATAATTGATGAAGTGCTCATAAATCAGAGTCCTTGACTGATGCAAGGTTTGTTTCTAAATGGAATAAAACATGCAGTCGTTAACAACAGAAAGAGTAAAACTTTGATAGTGTATATTCCAAAAAGAGTAGCCTATTTGGAATAAGTCTATTTACAATAGCCTGGTCTTTGAAAATTCTAAACTACCATCCAAGAATGCCTTCCATAAGACATTATCTTTCATGTATGCAATTTGATGTGGTTAAGTAGAAGTTTACTTTTATACCGTCTATTTACAATAACTGACATGTTTTGGGTATGTAAACTTTCAGGGAATGATGAACATGAAGGCACAGAGACTACCACTGAAGCTATAGAAAGATCACCTCAAGTCACAGGGGATCAAGATAAAACAATAATGTCTGAAGAGAAGAAGGAGGTTCAGAGAATGACAAGAATGTTAAAACTAACTAAAAAGTGGGATGGCAAGAAACATGTGGTTGAATTTGATAACCTGGGCCGATTTATGGGGGAATATGCATCAGAAATTGCAAGTTATATGGGAGTGTTGGTACGTCGAGATGTTGGGCTTCGGTACTTGAAGTGGAAGATGGTGCCTGTCACGCCCCGATTCCTTTGAATCGATAGTCGTCCCCCGGGCGTGATGCCGTGCGAACCTAATTTGCGATCGCACATGGCATAGTCATAAGGTAATCCGAGACACGAGATCTAAGAGAGTACGCAGACAAATTGATTCACACAATAAGTAAAGGAAACTAGATCTTTATTGATAATGAACATCTTTTATAGACTTCGATACAAGACTCATTGCCGTACGGGCTACAACATGACTCGATTACAAAAGAGTGCCGATGAGATAGCCATTCCATACATTACACACATCCCTCAATATACAATAAAGTACTCCAGTGACCTGGATGGGAGGAACGCTGAGTCATCTTCCTTGGACTGTCGAGAGCCTTCAAAAGGGGAGTCGCAGAGAAAGTCTTCGACGCACGGCCGAAGCTTCAAAAGTCACGAACGTCGCCGAGCTAGTTGGCGCGTCCTTCCTGGTTCGCGGGACCTGCAAAGACCGAGGATCAGCACAAAACACATGTACTGGCGAATGGCTAATTAAATCCAAGCTCTGCATTTGATTCAAGAAGTTTCGTAAATATGTTAGCTAGCTATTTTAATGATCTTTCTAACCATCCTGCTCGATTTGTATGTTAACATGTTTTGAGGCAAGCATTCTAACTGTATAACATTAAGCCACTATCATATTCATCCCGTGTCCCATGCACTTGTTAAGCAGTGAAAAGGGGTGTGAAGGCCACTAGCAATGTCAAGCCATCACGGACTATAGCATTGGTTAGACGACGCCCCTTTCGCGTCGGGTAGCGAGCCCTGTGCGAAAGTGCCCGCATAACTCACGCCGATGAAGGGTTGGCGCTTGCTATTCTCGTTCCTCCCGGGCCGAATCGGTCCCTTAGCCTAGGCAACCGTTCGAGAAAACTACACCTTGTCGACAAGTTGTCCAATGACCGTTTTGCTTACTTAGCCGTATCGTTGTGATAAACGTTAATCGATTCATTCATTGCTTTGCATAGGCTAAGTGGATTTGCATAAGGAACATGTTTTCTATTTCCAATACCAGTAGTTGATAACAAGTGTTTTATAAAGAATCGTGCTACGATTTCTTTGATTCTACACTATTATGACAAGCATTCATTTTACTTCACATATTGAGTTTTCAAGTAGAGGGACGAGGCGAAGGAGGTCAGCCACTCGCCTTAGGCTTGCTTCAAGCGAGCGATCGGTTGGCTGTGCTGACGTCGCCTACGCGATCACCTGCAATCGCATAAGCAACTGATTAGAATACTGTATAATTCAAGGATATTCGATATAAATGCGAAGCTCGAAAACGCAACACGAAAACCTATCGAAAACATTCACGAAAAACGTATTCACGAAAACCAAAGCCAAAACCAATTCAAGTGTGGCATGAAAACCAGAGCAATGAAAGGTCTCTCCCGACTCAGCCGCAGAGCCAATCCTCGAGGCGCAACCCGCTGAATATGGGACTTGGTTTCGAAGAAGCCATTCCATAACGTGGAATGGATCTTAATTCAACCGTTCCCGTTTCGATCGACTCGGCCGATTCCGACCTATCGGTCCCGACCGAATCGATAGCGACAATGTTCCTTTCTCGCGTACCCCGTGGACAAGAACGGGGCAGGATGTAGGGACGGGGCACTACAGTGCCTGACGAGCTGAAGGAAAAGTTATGGGAGCAAATATTGGTACGCAATTTACTGATTTCAACATTCAAGTTCAATACAATATCTGTTATTCATTTCTATTTAGTTATTTGTCACTTACCTGCAATTCATATTTTGGTAGCGCTTTTATCAAATCGAGGAGACAATGAAAAAAATGATTAGTCATCTCGGTGTACACTTGCGCAATTTTAGAAGAAAACTGTGTGCAAAATTTATACAGCCTAATTTGGATAAACCGGCGAAACTCAAAAAAGTCCCTAGAAATTATCGTGTATTTTTGAAGCAAGAACACTGGGGCGAGTTCGTAAAATTTTGACTCTCTCCGGCATGCAAGGTTGTATATTACACTTTTTAAATTTATATTCACATTAATGTCATTTTTTAGTCTAGAATTTTGCTGATTGTAGTTATTTATCTATGTGCCCATAAATTGTCCGATGATGGAGTTACGGCGCGTGCAAACCACAAATTGAACATAGGATGGGAAGAAGAGGATAATCGGGGTTGGTTGAAAAATTAGTAAGTCCACTGACATACACTCTTGTTAGCTAGTGCTTAGTCAGAGAGTATATCTAGTGTTATTTGTTTTGTGTTGAATTTAATCCATCGACATGAAGAGTAGAGTATGCATCTAATATTTTGCATGTGTATCTGATAATTACTAGAAAAAAGATAAAATGATTCGTGAAGATGATGACAATCCTTTACGGTCTCTCTTGTGGAGGATGGCACGTCAAAATTCGGACGATGAATATTCTAATGACGAGGTTAAGGAAAAGGCAGAACAACTTGTAAGATGACTAAAACTACCTAGCTATCTGTTTCTTGCTTGAGTATTCTTGCAAATTATACTGAATATAGGGGAAATTAGTATATCGAGGTAAAACTAACAACAGTGAAGTTTATATTACTTGATTAACACTTTCACACTTCTCTATTTTGTGCACATGAGGAGTTTGATAAGAAGATGGAAGATGGAACGTCTCTAAATAAAGAACTAGGCGTTGATTCCGTCACACATGTGTTTGGCAAAGATCATCCTGGACGTGTAAGATGTGCGGGCAAAGGAGTGACTCCAACAATCTACTAGCACATGCCACGAAGAGGAGCATCTAAGGAGAGTGTTGCTGAGCTGAAGAAACAATTAGAAAATAAAAGACTCGAGAACCAAAAGGAGAAAGAGAAGAAGGATCAACAAATGAAGGATGTGATGGAAAAAATGGCTGAACAAAAGAAAATGGTGGCTGAACAAAAGAAAATGGTGGACAAATTAGTGTCTCAGCTTAATTCTCAAGGATTATTGAAAAAGAAAGCTTCCAGATCCAAAAAGCCACATGTAAGAAAGTATTAATGTTATGTGATTTTAAATACTATTGCAGCACCGAATATTTCTTCAAAATGTCAACTACATGTACTCTTCAGAAATCCACAAAGACTCATCACTCAGCTCCTGTAACACATGGATCTTCTACATCTAGCCAGCATTCTAATAGAGCTAGACTGGTGTCTCCCGTTACCACACAGGAATCCCCTGCTCAAGACATGTCTGCTATGCATGTGAGATGTCAGTCTACAACCGAAGGCCAGGAAACGACATCTGAAAGCAAAACTGCACTCCCAAGGGTATGTTCTTTTTAAAAGTATTTAATTCTTATGGCAGCATTTAAACTGTGATAAACATAAATTATATACTGATGTTGACAATATTATGGTGGCTAATTGATAGGATCTGATGAATGGTTATTTCAAATATTCTTATATGAACAAATTTTTCATGGTATGATTTTTTCTATGTTCAGACTTGTATGTATTAGCCTATTTAACCTGTTGTTATGGCATATATGTTTACAGACTGAAAAATGTAAACTGGCACATAATCGACAGATAAACATTGTTGCATTTGGACGTGTTATTATGGACTCGTCTCCAAATCAGAAAATACATGGAGTTGATCTTGAAGAAGATTGCGTCAGAGTTTGGATTGATGAACCAATACATCCAAATGCAGGTTTACCCTTCTTAACGTAAGAATTTAAAACAGTAGGGGATGCTAAAAATAGTTTGGTAGCATGGTCAAAAGAATGGGTGATCAATCTCTCTACTGTAAGTTGTTCTATTCCACAACTTCAACTATATTTTGCTAAACTTGTCTATGCATATGTACATCATAAAATACCTTCTTGCTGCATACAGAGGAAGCCATTCGAAAGTTTTGATCAACAGGACAACCACAAGACACTTGAAAGCTCTGATCAACAACATGATGACAAGCAGAAGACACTTGAAAGCTCCGATCAACAACATGATGATAGCCAGAAGACACTTGAAAAGACTAAGAAGATTAAGAAGAAGAAGAAGAAAGCTTCAGATTTGAACGACGGGGTATTGAAGCCTCTGAGAACCAGTAAGAGAATCAAGACTGTAGCTCAGTTAAAATAAGAGAAATAGTCGTGCTTCCGTAGGCATTGAATGTTTAATTTTTTTGAATCCAGTTGATTTATTGTTTTTTAAACGTTTTTCATTTATTTGATCAAGACATATGTAACTTTTTATCATATGATTAATCAAAAATTGGATCAATTTTGCATCAGTGGTTATTAATGAGTTTATGTTACACATATTAGAAATAGGTGGCCAATAGGTCCTTAAAGATTTGATAAAATAGGTGCCCAATACTGCATTCTTATGGATGAATATGAAATACAACCACCATTTAGATGTGAAACCGTGGCCGATGGACAACTACGACCACCTTTTAGATGTGAAACCGTGGCCGGTGGACAACTACGACCACCTTTTACAATTTTTGAGTGTCCAAAAGGAAAACAACGACCACCTTTTACAATTTTTGAGTGTCCAATAGGAAAACAACGACCACCTTTTACAATTTTTGAGTGTCCAAAAGGAAAACAACGGCCACCTTTTACAATTTTTAAGTGTCCAAAAGGAAAACAATAGCGATGGTACTCAATATTGTGTCCAAAAGGTAAACAATCAGCCATGTAAATATTTTGTTTTGTGTGTCTAATTGTTAACGAAGGACACGGTTCAGATAAATATGTGTGGTTTTAAGGGAAACAGTAGCTACCAAAAAATCAAATTGTGTGTCTGTAAGGATCCTATGGCCATGGTTATAGAAAAAATGCTTTACCTACAAACAAAAAGGGGGTATTGTATAGACACGGTTACAGGGGTATGGCTACGGCTACGAAAAATTATTTAAAATAGTCACTCAAAGTTTATGTAGCCGTAGAGGTACCATTTTGTTACGCCACCTACGGTAACGGTTTTAGAGTAAAAAACATCCATGGCTAAAAGCATATGGACACGTTTTCTAAATGTGGCCTATGTGACTTTTTGTACTAGTGAATACATATCTATTTTAAAAAAATAGCATTTCAAATTATTATTACTTAACGACTCAAACTCGGCCTATATAACATTTAGCAGGATATTTTTAAAGAAAAATATTACTTGGGCTCAAGCCCACAACTAAGCCCAAACCCAGAATCAATTTAGACCCCAAAATTATTTCCATTAGCAATAATGTTATTACTAATACTAATAACATAGTTATAAAATCTAAAAAAAAGGTCTGATTTCGACAATAAATCCTAATTAAAAGGGGTTTGAAATCTAAAAAAAGGGTCTGATCTCGACATTAAATCCTAATTAAAAGGGGTTTGAAGCTGCCAGTAATAACATTAATAATAATAACAAAATATCTATAATAAAAATCATAAATGATAAAAAGAAATCTAAATCCCTAAATTAAGCTACTGAATAATAATATCAGTAATAACTGTAATACTAAATAATATAAAAATCTCAAGGGGAGAAGTGTAGCTGCTGAGCTTTACTCACACTTCTAAATCCCTATGCATATATTAACCCAAACAAGCTTCTGCTGCTCTCACACCTCTCTTCCTAAAACTCGAGAGAGAGAGAGGGACATATAGAAAGGAAGAGAACAAAGAGACAAGGAGCACTCTATTGTGAGAGACTCACACAAACTTCTTCCAAGCAACTTAAATAGAAAGGGGAAGATGGGGTTTCTCAGCACAAAAAGAACGTTGGGGAGACCTCTCTCTCTCAAATCCCTAAATCATTCCACAGGGAGAGAGATGAGTGACGCTTGAGTGTGGAAAGAAAGTTGGGAGAGGGAAGGGGGTCTCGCAGTGGCTTCGGCGAAGCTGTGGAGCTGGGCGTCGACTCCGGAAGAGCAGCGATGCTAGCGACGGCGGAGCTCTAGTCCGGCACGGAGATGGGCGAGGCGGTCCCTGGATTTCCCTCCGTTCGTTGGCGGCTGAAGCAGGACGACAACGGGGGCGGCCTTGGCGGGGCATGGCGCTTGAGATCTGGAGCGCGACACGCGACTAGGAGGAGGAGACGAGGCCGGTGGAGATGGGTTAGGTTCTCTCTCTCTCTATATGTTTCTCTCTCTGCGTGATTGGTTATTTTAGGTGGCAGTGGCGGTTTGGCTGTCACGACCCACACCCACTGTGAGGGTAGGAGAACGTAACAATGCCCAGCCTATGCCGTAGTGTCGGCGGTAGAACGCTGTCCTAGGTCAATCATCCAACAATATAAAGGTACCTGTACAGTATATACACTCCGAATGGAGGTGACATATCAATATACAGTCTCAATCACATCTAAGGCAGAATGATAAGATAGAAAGATAAATAGATAAATACTGAAATGAAAGGATCCACATAAATAAAACCAGAGAGTCTAAGTGTCTAAGATAACAACTCAAGAAACATCCAGCTCAATACAAGTCTTTAAATATATACAACATCTCAGAACAAAAAATAAAAGTCGAATAAACAATGCTGAAAAAGATAAACCCTAGCTATCTAGCCTAGACTATGGAAGTAGCATCCTGTACTGTAGCTGGGTCCTCTAGAGGAACCAGGTCGCAGGTGTCGTCTAAGCCTGCTCCGTAATAGGTGGTACATAGGGCCTCATCCTCATCCTCTGTAATATTTTCAACAGGTCCAGTCAGGATAGGAGCGAGCACAATACATCTCACGCAGCTCATATCAAGTTAGGAAAAATAAAGCATGCAATAGAGTAAGATACATGAAACGCTGAAAGAGAATATATGAAGTAAAGGAGATAACTGTAAGGAAATATCTACTATAAATAGAGAACTATCAGTGACTAGTGAGTCAGAGTAAAATATAAACATGTGAATGGCATAGGAGATTCATGACTACAGCTAATAGTGATTCATGACTACAGCTACTTGGATAATATTCACATGCCTATTTCTACTCCCCCATCCCCAATCAATACACAAGGATCCGTTCAAGTTATGTTAAGATTCGTGAAACTTCACATGGCTCATAAATAAGTGATACGTGAAGGTGATTCACGATGGCTCTGTGAAAGCTAGACTCAATCAAGTCTTTAGTCAAATATCTAGTCAAAGCTAGGTCAACTTGGTCAACCTAGACTCAATCAAGTCTCACTAGGCCTAACCTTGTCTACCCTAGCTAGAACACACCATACACTAGTCTATAGGGTATTACACATGTGTATATTTCATATACACAAGACCACCCAAGGGTACCCTAGGCTATGTCATCTAGGTTATAGGCCAACTACTTAGGCAATTAGCAATTCTCTAGGCTATACATCTATGAACAAATTACCTACATAGGCTATGCAATATTGAATAACAATCACATATAGGCCATGAGCTAAACACAAAGCCATATCACATATAGGCCAAAACACCCATATATATATATATATATATATATATATATATATATATATATATATCTCTATATACACATATATGTATACCAATAACAATATACATATCACTTTATAATTTTGCATCACACATTTAGTTATATTTATTACATTCATATAGAGAGGGGATATATATACATCTAGGCAAGGTGTGTGTGTGTCTCATGTTCAGGTTTACACTCATGTTAGACATGACAGGAAGTGTCCCTGTTTGTGTACAGTGTCCAGGAAACCATTTCAGTGTGTGTGTAGTGTCCTGTGTACAGGAAACAAAGGGTGAATCCAGGCTCAGTTTACAGGTTCAATAGTTAGCATGTAAACTCAGGTTTTCAGGAATGAATCCCAGGTTTTAGTTAATGACAGTGATACCTTGTGACATTGTCATGTGTCTCAGGATTAAGGAATTCAAACAGTGTTCAAAATGGAGAACCATTTTCATGTGTGTGTGTGAGTTTATATAGAGGCCTGTGTGTGTGCCCTGTGGTAATGAGTGTGTGTATATGTGTCTCAGATTTGTGTGTGAGGCAAAACAGTGTGGCAGGACATTAGTGTGTTCCTGTGTACATGAATGTAAATCAGTGTGTATGTTTAAATGTCAAAATCAGTGTCATGTTTGTATAGACCATTCTCAGATTCCCATTTCCAGTGTGTGTGAGCTGTCTGTGTACAGGAAATGTGTAGCAATTACATTTCAAGGTTCACATGAACCTAGGATTAAGTGAATACAAGGTAATCTCAAGCTTCTACAATTGCAAGTGTCTCAGCTATTTGGAAGTAAAATAGTGTATCATAGTGTCACAGGAATTTAAGTAACAAAAAAGTGTGTGTTTAAGCATTCGATCCCAGTTATGTGTATCACAATCTCAGGGAACAAACAGTGTCTCAGTGTTTCATAACATTGTCCAGTCAATTCCAGTGTGCATTTAGACAAATTAGAGCTTGTGTGTGTGTGTGTGTGCCTGTACAAGGGTGTACAGCAGGTAGCAATAAGGTGACATGATAGTGATATAACTCAGGTTTAATCAAAATAGTACATCCCATTTCATTGATACAACCAGTGTGTCTCAGATTTCAGTGAGATGCAACCAATGTGAAACCATGTGTGTGGTCAGCTGAATGTAAACCCAGTTATATAATGACAGTAAACAATGTAGGGTCTCAGTTATAAGGATTAGAACAGTTTCCAGAGTGTGTGTGTGTGATTTGTACATATCATAGGTTCAATCCAAATCGACAGTTACCACTAATTTCCACATTCAAAATCCCATTCAATCAATTCTTCACAAAGACCCCCTATAAATCTAAACATGTCATTTAATGTTCAGCAATTGAATCATAACTAAATACAGGGTATTTATTCATTAGAATGCAATGGAAGGAAGAATCAGTGAGCTAATCACACCAATGCATTAGAGTATCAGGAAAATGCTCACTCCTCTGAAAATCGAATTCCTTCATCAATCTTAACACAAAATAAATCCTAACATGATATCTGATGTTCAGACAATTTAACCATAGATAATTTACAGGATACTAACATTTAATGTAATTCGAAATGAAGAACAACCCATAACTCACTGATACATCCCATGTATCTGTCGAATGGGATATTCCCTATCCCATTATTAAAATAACAATTAACCAATAGAAATTAGGTTGGTAATTAATAACTATTGTGTGTTAGTGTCATACATGTACTGTGGTGTCCAAAATCAGGACACGGACATGTCCACATTGATACAAACACGTGGGGTGCACCCAGTGTTGCACAGCATCGTGCACGAGTGCATACGCGTGTAGGATACGACACACGACACTTCGTGTCACGTGCACACACCCACGTGGTCGCCTAGGATAGGGCTACACATTGGCATGTCTGACACGTGTCCACGATGCGTCCACAGTGGACACGACACGTATTTGTGCGCGTGTTTGTGCATGTTTCAGCCGCCAGCGCGCGATAGCGCGTGTCAGTGCGAGCGCGATTGCGTCGCGTGTACTCAACCATCTGCTCCCAAATTTTGGGAGCATGATGTCAGACATTGCCCCTCACTCCACACAAAAATTTGTGTCCTGAAGTGTCCTGTATCGTGAGTTATAGACCCCGATAGGCAGGACACAGGCGTGGGGTTCGTGCACGTGTCCAAGGCCAAAAACTCGACACAAACAGACACAAAATACATAACACCCTTCACAAAAGTTCATACACACACCTAGATCTACATATCTATGTAATTAGAATTTCAAAATTCGAAAATAAATTCCTAAGAAGCATTTCTACAAACACCTATGTATCTACTATAATACGTGTCCGATACGGACACGTAAAGGACACGAAATGCCACGAATCCTATCCCTACAGTTAGAGGACACCTAGGGCTATGCATCCATGCCTAGAAATGGAAATTCTATGGAGGGAATAGGAAGTTACCTATAGGTGCTCTTCCTCAAAGAAAACTTCAAAAATAGGGATTCCTTCTAGCTAGCCCCAAGCTCCAAAGTGTCCCAAATCTGTTATTGGCCTCCATGAACAGTAGGGAAATACAAATTAGGTCACCATGGAAGAAGTTTGAATGAAAAAGGATCAATATTGATTAAAATAGGAAGGAGTTTCAATGAAGACAAACCTTGTTCTTGCAAATGGAGGAATGAACAAAGAGGCAACTATTTTGGGAGACATTAAATAGGGGTGGATCCCTAGGTGGCTGACCATAAATGCTAGGGTTAGGGTTTTGGGGAATAAATCAAGGGCGCTTCTTCCATCAAGTCTAACCAATGGTCTAAAGTCTAAGTTTCACATTAGTCAAGTTGCAATCTATTAGTTCTAACTAATCATGGCTATACCAAAACTAATCAATACTAACTAATACTAACCATGTCTAACTAAGTCTAGCTATGACCAATCTAGGTTAGGTCCAAACTAGGTTAGGCTAATCACAATACATGACAATCAATTAAATAATATTAAAATCACACCATTCTTAATAATATATTAAATTCCAAATAATATATATTAAATTCAATTAAATTCAAAATGACAAAAATACCCTCAAACTGGAAATGATAAATGAAATACCCTAATCACATGGCTAGGCTCTAGGTCAAGCTGTCTCTAGTGTTACACTAGCAAAATACCAAAATTACAAGTCATGGTTTTAAATAGTTTTAAAATGATTAAAAATCACCAAAAATTATATTATTATTTAAATATCATAATTAAATAAATTAAAATACAAAAATTTAAAATTACTTTCGTTTAGAAAACTGGGTGTTACAAGTCTACCCACCTTAGAAAAATTTTATCCTCGAAATTTAAGATGGTAGTACTCCTTCTAGGTCAAACATAGTCAAGGGTCAACCATTAGTCAATTTCTCAACATCCAAGTACTTGGTCATCAACTGGTCAACTTCTTAGGATTTTACCTATGCTAGCTATCTAAGTGTTAGCAACTAGAGATTAGCAAAATGAGATTTCTATAATAGGCTAGCTCTTAACTTCCCAATCCTATCAAGTCACCCATAACTAAATACCTATAAGCTAAGCACACCAATCCCAATACCACATATACCTATGCTCAAGAACAACAACCATCACATATATCCTAAGTATATCATCTATATATATAGAACTCTCAGTCTTATGTGAAACTACAACTATACTCAAGGTCAGGCTCTGGTCATGGGTGCCTTACTGGAAGGGTAAGGGAAAATAATAATAAATCATCAAGGCTGTATGGCATACTAACATCCTATATGTAAACTGGTTGGTATTATAAATAACAGGGGAATCATCTACACTGGTTTACTATTATAATACCAATGCTAACTATCATCTCTAGGGTGCAGACACTCTACAAGTCATCATATCATTATACTTATGGGAGAACTACATATGAACAAGCTCTACAAACTAAATATCCCTACTCCTAAGTTATTTAATAATGTAATACAATTTTTATAACAACAGAAGGGTATGATAATCATATGCGTCTGTCTAAAATCATGTTGTTCAGAGTCGTCGTCATGCTAGTGAGCAAGGCTACGATAATCACAGAGTCCTTGACTAAGGTACATACCTCTAGGTTCATGGTATTTAAAATTTTCATATTGCCGCATGCGACGGCGAAAACTTAAATTCCCACACCCGAGAAATACGTCCAAAATCTGACTATATGTCCTCCCTATGCCAGCTAACACGACTATCAAAGATTCTAGATCCCATAACTGAGGTGACCTAGCCCATATGATTTTCTCAGAAGAAAACAAACATAACACAAGAATAACAGAACAAGTTGATCAGTCAACAAGGAGCAGATGAAATTGAATTTCAAGATAGTTATAAGAGGCAATTGTGGAAATAGAATCGAGAAGATCAGAACCTACAACAAGATCTCCAATGGCTTGTGCATCCTCGACTGTCCTGGCGAAAGCTCGCCCTTGCTGGTTTTCTCTGGCCTGCTGTTGATGCTGCAGGTACCTCTGATGCTGAGAGAAATCAGGGATGACGGTAAAGGTCTCTGTATAGGCGGAGGTGCACCTCCAATGTAGCAGAAATGCCAACCTAAGTCGGCATAACAGGAGCTGTGGTCTCGAGGCCCTGATGAACAGGATGAGAGGTGGCCAGCCTCTCGATTGTATCCCCCGGACCGGAGCGATGAGATCGTATCTCCATAACCATCATGAAGACAGATCAAAACAAGAAGCAATAACTGAGAATGAAACGAAAAATCAAGAAAGGACAGTTTATATTCAAGGGAAGTCAATAGGCAGTAAATTTAGATAAAAGGAATCTGATTAAGAGTCTTTCCTAGTGATTGAGTACCTTCAAAAAATATCCTAATCCTACTGCAGGCTGTAGTGATACTCTAGTTCGAATACCACTACATAAACTCGACCTGCATGGCCTACCACTAAAAATGTGTCACGATCTGCACCCACTGTGAGGGTAAGAGAACGTAACAACGCCCAGCCTACGCCGCAGTGTCGGTGGTAGAACGCTGTCCTAGGTCAATCATCTAACAATATAAAGGTACATGTACAGTATATACACTCCGAATAGAGGTGACATATCAATATACAGTCTCAATCACATCTAAGGCAGAATAATAAGATAGAAAGATAGATAAATACTGAAATGAAAGGATCCACATAAATACAACCAGAGAGTCTAAGTATCTAAGATAACAACTCAAGAAACATCCAGCTCAATACAAGTCTCTAAATATATACAACATCTCAGAACAAAAACTGAAAGTCGAATAAACAATGCTGAAAAAGATAAAGCCTAGCTATCTAGCCTAGACTATGGAAGTAGCATCCTGTACTGCAGCTGGGTCCTCCAGAGGAACCAGGTCGCAGGTGTCGTCTAAGCCTGCTCCGTAATAGGTGGTACATGGGGCCTCATCCTCATCCTCTGTAATATTTTCAACAGGTCCATTCAGGACAGGAGCGAGCACAATACATCTCACGCAGTTCATATCAAGTTAGGAAAAATAAAGCATGTAATAGAGTAAGATACATGAAACGCTGAAAGAGAATATATGAAGTAAAGGAGATAACTGTAAGGAAATATCTACTATAAATAGAGAACTAGCAGTGACTAGTGAGTCAGAGTAAAATATAAACATGTGAATGGCATAGGAGATTCATGACTACAGCTAATAGTGATTCATGACTACAGCTACTTGGATAATATTCACATGCCTATTTCTACTCCCCTATCCCCAATCAATACACAAGGATCCGTTCAAGTTATGTTAAGATTCGTGAAACTTCGCATGGCTCATAAATGAGTGATACGTGAAGGTGATTCATGATGGCTCTGTGAACATGAGAGTACATGTGCCACAAGTGATTCGTGAATCAATGAAAGCATAGAGATACGTGATGATCCATGAAACGCACAAAATATGCAGTATCCGATGCTCCCGAGGAGGATAACATCTCATGAAAAGATCCATATAGTACCAATCCGTGCTACCAACGTGTCAGCATCAAGTAAAGTAATCTAGAACAAGAATATAAATCCTGGCAAGTATGAAACGATCAGAGAATGTACTTGCCTAAAAACTGAATGTCCGAAGAGGGTGTACTGCCTGAGGAGAGGTGTCTGTCTCCTAATCAGAGGAACACAAGTTACAATATGTCTAAAATAGAGAAATAGACTGCTACAATGCATCTACATGATGTCTAGGTCAATTCTAGACTAAAGTCAACCCTGGTCAACTTCAGTCAACTATCTAGTCAAAGCTAGGTCAACTTGGTCAACCTAGACTCAATCAAGTCTCACTAGGCCTAACCTTGTCTACCCTAGCTAGAACACACCATACACTAGTCTATAGGGTATTACACATGTGTATATTTCATATACACAAGACCACCCAAGGGTACCCTAGGCTATGTCATCTAGGTTATAGGCCAACTACTTAGGCAATTAGCAATACTCTAGGCTATACATCTATGAACAAATTACCTACATAGGCTATGCAATATTGAATAACAATCACATATAGGCCATGAGCTAAACACAAAGCCATATCACATATAGGCCAAAACACCCATATATATATATATATATATATATATATATATATATATATATATATATATATATATATATATATATATATATATATATATATATATATATATATATACACATATATGTATACCAATAGCAATATACATATCACTTTATAATTTCACATCACACATTTATTATATTTATTACATTCATATGGAGAGGGGATATATATACATCTAGGCAAGGGGTGTGTGTGTCTCATGTTCAGGTTTACACTCATGTTAGGCATGACAGGAAGTGTCCCTGTTTGTGTACAGTGTCCAGGAAACCATTTTAGTGTGTGTGTAGTGTCCTATGTACAGGAAACAAAGGGTGAATCCAGGCTCAGTTTATAGGTTCAATAGCTAGCATGTAAACTCAGGTTTTCAGGAATGAATCCCAGGTTTTAGTTAATGACAGTGATACCTTGTGACAGTGTCATGTGTCTCAGGATTAAGGAATTCAAACAGTGTTCAAAATGGAGAACCATTTTCATGTGTGTGTGTGAGTTTATGTAGAGGCCTATGTGTGTGCCCTACGGTAATGAGTGTGTGTATATGTGTCTCAGATTTGTGTGTGAGAAAAAACAGTGTGGCAGGACATTAGTGTGTTCCTGTGTACATGAATGTAAACCAGTATGTGTATGTTTAAATGTCAAAATCAGTGTCATGTTTGTATAGGCCATTCTCAGATTCCCATTTCCAGTGTATGTGAGCTGTCCGTGTACAGGAAATGTGTAGCAATTACATTTCAAGGTTCACATGAACCCAGGATTAAGTGAATACAAGGTAATCTCAAGCTTCTACAATTGCAAGTGTCTCAGCTATTTGGAAGTAAAACAGTATATCATAGTGTCACAGGAATTTAAGTGACCGGAAGTGAAAACAGTGTGTGTTTAAGCATTCGATCCCAGTTATGTATATCACAATCTCAGGGAATAAACAGTGTCTCAGTGTTTCATAACAGTGTCCAATCAATTCCAGTGTGCATTTAGACAAATTAGAGCTCGTGTGTGTGTGTGCCTGTACAAGGGTGTACAACAGGTAGCAATAAGGTGACATGATAGTGATATAACTCAGGTTTAATCAAAATAGTGCATCCCATTTCATTGATACAACCAGTGTGTCTCAGATTTCAGTGAGATGCAACCAATGTGAAACCATGTGTGTGGTCAGCTGAATGTAAACCCAGTTATATAATGACAGTAAACAATATAGGGTCTCAGTTATCAGGATTAGAACAGTTTCCAGAGTGTGTGTGTGATTTGTACATATCACAGGTTCAATCCAAATCAACATTTACCACTAATTCCCACATTCGAAATCCCATTCAATCAATTCTTCACAAAGATCCCCTACAAATCTAAACATGTCATTTAATGTTCAGCAATTGAATCATAACTAAACACATGGTATTTATTCATTAGAATGCAATGGAAGGAAGAATCAGTGAGCTAATCACACTAATGCATTAGAGTATCAGGAAAATGCTCACTCCTCTGAAAATCGAATTCCTTCATCAATCTTAACACAAAATAAATCCTAACATGATATCTGATGTTCAGACAATTTAACCATAGATAATTTACATGATACTAATATTTAATGTAATTCGAAATGAAGAACAACCCATAACTCACAGATATATCCCATGTATCAGTCGAATGGGATATTCCCTATCCCATTATTAAAATAACAATTAACCAATAGAAATTAGGTTGGAAATTAATAACTGTTGTGTGTTAGTTTCATACATGTACTGTGGTGTCCAAAATCAGGACACGGATGTGTCCACATCGATACAAACACGTGGGGTGCTCCCAGTGTTGCAAAGCGTCGTGCACGAGTTGCACACGCGTGTAGGATACGACACACGACACTTCGTGTCACGTGCACACACCCACGTGGTCGCTTAGGATAGAGCTACACGTTGGCATGCCTGACACGTGTCCATGATGCATCCACAGTGGACACGACACGTGTTTGTGCGCGTGTCTGTGCGTGTTTCAGCCGCCAGCGCGCAATAGCGCGTGTCAGTGCGAGCGCGATTGTGCCGCGTGTACTCAACCATCTGCTCCCAAATTTTAGGAGCATGATTTCAGACATTGCCCCTCACTCCACACAAAAATTTGTGTCTCGAAGTGTCCTGTATCGTGAGTTATAGACCTCGATAGGCAGGACACAGGCGTGGGGTTCGTGCACGTGTCCAAGGCCAAAAACTCGACACAAACCGACACAAAATACATAACACCCTTCACAAAAGTTCATACACACACACACACCTAGATCTACATATCTATGTAATTAGAATTTCGAAATTCGAAAATAAATTCCTAAGAAGCATTTCTACAAACACCTATGTATCTACTATGATACGTGTCCGATACAGACACGTAAAGGACACAAAATGCCACGAATCCTATCCCTACAGTTAGAGGACACCTAGGGCTATGCATCCATGCCTAGAAATGGAAATTCTATGGAGGGAATAGGAAGTTACCTATAGGTGCTCTTCCTCAAAGAAAACTTCAAAAATGGGGATTTCTTCTAGCTAGCCCCAAGCTCCAAAGTGTCCAAAATCTGTTATTAGCCTCCATGAACAGTAGGGAAATACAAATTACGTCACCATGGAAGAAGTTTGAATGAAAAAGGATCAATATTGATTAAAATAGGAAAGAGTTTCAATGAAGACAAACCTTGTTCTTGCAAATGGAGGAATGAACAAAGAGGCAACTATTTTGGGAGACATTAAATAGGGGTGGATCCCTAGGTGGCTAGCCATAAATGCTAGGGTTAGGGTTTTGGGGAATAAATCAAGGGCTCTCCTTCCATCTAGTCTAACCAATGGTCTAAAGTCTAAGTTTCACATTAGTCAAGTTGAAATCTATTAGTTCTAACTAATCATGGCTATACCAAAACTAATCAATACTAACTAATACTAACCATGGCTAACTAAGTCTAGCTATGACCAATCTAGGTTAGGTCCAAACTAGGTTAGGCTAATCACAATACATGACAATCAATTAAATAATATTAAAATCACACCATTCTTAATAATATATTAAATTCCAAATAATATATATTAAATTCAATTAAATTCAAAATGACAAAAATACCCTCAAACTGGAAATGATAAATGAAATACCCTAATCACATGGCTAGGCTCTAGGTCAAGCTGTCTCTAGTGTTACACTAGCAAAATACCAAAATTACAAGTCATAGTTTTAAATAGTTTTAAAATGATTAAAAATCACCAAAAATTATATTATTATTTAAATATCATAATTAAATAAATTAAAATACAAAATTTTAAAATTATCCTCATTTAGAAAACTGGGTGTTACATTGGCACTGGTGGTGGCGGTGGTTGTGAATGGTGATTGTTGACGCTGCCGGGGTAACAGTGGTGGTGGTAACGTTTTTGTTTTGACGGAGAGGCGACCAAGTTGGCCGGGGGCTGCACTGGTGGTGGTGGATGTGGGCGCTGCTGTAGCTAATGGTGGTCGAGGTCGAGGCTGAGGGAATGGCCGGGGTTGTGATGGTGGTGGCGATGATGGAGGTTGTGGATGGATGGCCGATCGGAGATGGCCTGGTAGGCGGTGGGGATGATGAATGGTGGTGTTTTGTTTAGCTACTGTGGTGGTGGTGGTGGTTTGTGTTGATGGTGACGGTGGATTCGGCCGGTCGGCGGTGGACTATGGTCGACCACTTAGTCATGGTCAGGTGTGGCGGCTGGAATGTTAGGAAATATTTTAGGAAATTTTTAAGGTTGTAATGCAATGGGATGTGTGCTTATTTATAGAGGAGTGGAGGAAACCCTAAAAATGTAAATGTAATAGGTAGGAAAAATTAGTGGAAAATGCTAACACACTGACTTAACACTAACCACTAACAATGTTACTCTCCACTAGTTTAGTTAGTCATTAAATACTAGCTAATAATTAATTACTAGTAATAATTTCAAGCTAATCATAGTTTAGCTATCACTTAAGTCCCTACGTAAACTCAAGAAGCTAGCCCACGATCCAAGTCTAACTTGGTAGGCTAGGATTATGACCAAAATGGTCTTAGGTCGATAAGATAGAGAAAACGAATAACCTACCAATTTCAAAAACCTTTAACTAAAATAATTAGTAAATAAATATTTTTATTCACGAAACTTTATGTTTTACAAATATTTTCTCTATATAAAAATAAATATTTATAACGTATAGATTTTTCTCGAAATGAACATAAAATTAAATTAGGATAAGATCACATATAAAAAAAGTTTTTACAAATCAATGACCAACAAAACACTGATAACAATTTATGATCGAAAATGTTTTCTTAATGTTAGAATTGCACGATTTTCAAAGATGCAAAAAATCCAGAGATTTGAAAAATGCAAAAAATTCAAAAAATCCAAGAAATCAATTAACGGAGGTTACAATCTACCCTCCATAAAGAAATTTTGTCGTCAAAATTTAAGGTTGGCATGGGAATCAAAAGGATAGGGGGGTTTAGTCAATAACTCAGGTATGATTAAAGAACGACGGCTTGACATGATCAAGATAATCAGTTCAAAAATCATTTATGCACGGCTAGTAATTTTAGCATGATAAAATTGTAATATGAGCAATATTGTTCTAACACAATTTAGAAATAATTTCAAGTTATTAAGCGCAAAGTCACGACTAGGAAAATCAAAATCGTTCAGTTACGATAAAGTTAGAATCAGAATGAAATATTAATTAATAGGATCTAGGCTCGATGAAGTTAGATTTAAGGTTATATAGGCACGATTAAATATGAAAATGACGCGATTGGGCATCATTAGGAATAACCAAATGTTTGGCAGGATCAGTGACCAAGGATCAAACCACCTGGTCACGAGTGAAATCAAGGTTCGGACGTGCTGAAGAATTTCAGAATGACTCAATCGTTTAGATACGATTTAGGATGGGGCGACAAATTTTTTAAACGTAGTCATGATTAGGAATGAAACCTTTACACGAGTGACTAGGGAATCAAAATTTAGGTGTGATAGGAAATTTATTCCGATATAGTCGTGATCAAGGACCAAAAATTTCATGCACGATTCAGAGGCAAAAATTAATACGTATAGTCATGATCGTTAAAATCACGACCATGGGATTCAAAGTCGTCTTGTCGTACCAGGTCATCTAGGTACGACTAATCACAAGAATTTTAGATATAATTAGGAATCAAATCATGGTCAGAAAAGGGTTTAGGCACGACCAAATATAAAAATTTGGTATGATCAAGGATAATATGCAGCTTAATCGTGGTTGGAACAGAACTTAGTCATTATCAAGAATAAATTTGAGTTTTACGCATGAGTGATATTGGTATCGAAGTTTAATCACGATCAAAACTAAAATATTGATACGATGAAGTATCGAAGTTTAATCTTGATTAAAATGGGATTTAGGTTCGATAAGAACGAAATCAAAGTTTTTGAGCATGAGCAACAAAATAATGGAAATCCAGGTTATGGTTGAAATTTAAATCACTTGAATACAGTCAAGGATCGAGAATCTTGGCATTATAAGGAAGACGACCAAAATCGATTGGTCACGGCCAAAGGGGATCATAAATTATACGATACTGAAATTTAAGAATTGATTTAAGGATAGGAAAATTGTATGATATGAATTGCAGAAGAAAGTTAAGGTAATCATCTCACTCTGCTTCGACTACTGTCAGATTATTTGATCATAACTTTCCAATTATACCTTTCTCTCACAAGTCCAGACACTCACTACAAAATCATGATCTTCAATCGTGAAAATCAACACTTGATACGACTACTACCAAAAATCAAATCTTCGATCATGAATATTGAACCGTTCTATAAATACTATAGGCTTGACCTTTATTCTAAGGGCAGTACCCATGAAGCATACCCTTGTTAGAACTCCTCATTTTTTTTGATTTCATACTCCACTATCAAATTAATCATCTTGAAATTCAAATTCCTCCACCTTGTCCTAAATTGGATCTGAAATCTCTAATTCGGGCTTATAAAATATCCTTGAACATCCGTTTAAGTTATACCCCTCATATTACTCAAATATAATTAATGACACCCTACCCTATAAAAATTTATTCTTCATTATTTCAATTATCAACCTTCAAAATTTCCTTTAACTTTTATACCTTCAATATTATCTTTTCTTTAATCAAAATAACCTCCACAAAAATCTCTAAATTTTTTTAACTCAAAAATTTTGTGCTCTCTCGGTTCTCAATCATTCTTACCAATCTTTGTTCAATTTCATGTCGTCACTGCATATAGTCATAAGCTTCCTTCCATATATTCAAATTCCAAATTTTGGTGTCTTGTCTTAATTCCCTAAGGTAATATCCCAAGAATTAGTAACAACGAGCATCTAAATTCTCAAGAATCAACGCCCTCGAATATCCTTATCACTTCTAAAAGTTCAACTACAAAATATTGCAGTTCTCACCATTAATGTATATTCTATTGCCATACTTACTCGAAATCCTCCTACTTTCTTTCCAAAATAATCCTTATTCGAAATATTCCTCTAAGTGTAATTGTTTCCAATTTGATAATAACGGTCTCTTGATTTTGTTTCCAATTTCAGTCATATCCTTATCCTACAATTTTATCTAAATATCCAATATTTTATATTCCCACCAAAATTACCACATGATAGCAAATCCTGTCCCTTTCAAGCTAGATGACTACGATACTTCCTCGGCATTTCCAAAGTAAAGAGATACCAAAATTTAAAATATTTCAAAGTGTAGCTAACAGATTTAGATACGAGATAGTTGATCGATGTAATTAGGACATAGTTAATTAAGACGAAGAAATAATCGTAAGACGAAGAAATAATGATAGGAATTGTTCTTGTTCATATGGTCATAACAAAGTGAACCAAGTTAAGATATAATCTGATAACCATACACGTTTATCCGAAATCATGTTATCCAGAAGTTTCGCCACGCCAATAAGCATAGCTGCAATAAACGATGGATTCCATAACTAAGGTATATACCCTATAATCATGTTATCTAAAATTCTCATCATGCCAACCGGTATGGCTGCGAGAAAATCTAAATTCCATAACTAAGATAAGTATACCCAAAATTAGGCTTTATGTCCTTGTCATGCTAGCTAGTATGATTGTGATAAACTCTAGACTACATAACTAAAGCAGACATTTACCTTTTTTACTGTACTCATCAAATATGTTATCAGAATATACCTTAATTCAATCCATAAAATTTATCTAGATACAAAATCAAAGTCAACAACGAACATCAAGATTTAATCAACGAACAAGAAAAAGTAGACGAAAATAAATGAAACAGATTTCGAGATAGAGTTAAGAGAGAGGTTTCTCAGGGGTCGTTCCAAAGGTACTATCTTGGTCAAAATTAAAAATTTCTTGAATATAGCCTAAAATAATCCTCGACCTTTATATATATAAGGTTGGCTAATCATGTTCTCTTCTCAACCTAAATGGTATATAAGTTCAACTTCTACTTTTTAGCTCGCTCTGGGGTCCATAAGACTCATCCTAATGCAGATTAGGGTTCGATAATGGACAAATATTCAAAATCAGGACGAGCAAAAGTAAGTGAAAACAGACTCAAAAGAGTTCGAAGTAAGATTCTCAGGGGTCATCCCTGGAATCTATCAAGAGTTTCCTAATATGTGATTTGAGTACCAAATCTCCTAAAATATTTTATGATTCAACCCTAATCCTAGGGCAGGCTCGCAGTAGTATGACTAAACCTAAGTACTACTACGACTTTGCATTAGTAGCAAAGACTGACCTGCATGGGCCACCATAAAAATATGTCACGACCCGCATCCGGATATTTGGGCACGAGTACATGGGCCACGTCCAGCCTACGCTGCAGTATCGATGGTAGAACGCTGTCAAGTACTTGATACATCTAAGTGATCCATGATCACAATGTACTCCAATCACATCACAAAAAACTAAGGAAGATATGAAATAAGAAATATATCAATATCTCTGAAACAATTGAATTCTACAAATGAATATACACTACCAGAATATATCGGAGACAAATTCGATAACGAAACATAAATCAAAATACAATGGCCTAGAACTCCCGGAAGATAACTCACGGTGAATAGAACATCGAGATCCGTCTCAGCTAGCATCATCCTGTAGTCCAATAATGTGGAGCATAACAATTCCTAAACATGTGGTTATCCAGTCAGGATTGGAGCGAAGTACATAACTCTAAAAACAGTTCCAGTAAATGGTAGGAAATATAGAACTAGCAATAGAATAAGATACATGACATGCTGTAAAGGAAATATAAGAAAATAGAGAAATAACATAATGATGATATATGGCGACTGATTACATGAATAAAATAGAGAACATGGTAAACTGTAATAATATAAGTGATTTAGAGCATAAGACAGTTATGTGATTGGTTTAGGTTGTACATGATTTTTCTATGGTAACTCGATTATACGTGAAGGCATAATCGACATATACATGAGTACATTAGAGGGATTTAATCACATAACCACATCTACTCCCCCTACCCCAATCAATACACAAGGATCCTATCACATTATGTTACGTACATGATTGTTAGTTTGAACATGAAACACATGTGAGCACATGAGAGCACATGAGAGTACATGAATAATATAAGTACAAGGAGTACATGATGTACATGATAAAGTATATGAACATGAAATACCGATATACCCGATAAGGGGATAATATCGTATGACAAGATCCATATAGTACAAATTCGTGTTAACAATGTGTCAGGATCAAATAAAGTAGTCTAGAGCAGACAATATAGATACTATCATGATGAAAACAATCAGATAATGTACTCGCCTGAATTGGTTGGAGTCGACGTACACGACACGAACGGGTCGACACGGAATAGGTACAATGCTATGTTCCATAAGATGGTCCCAAATGACGGTACATACAGTTCCATCTGGTCCAGAATATTCCAAATAGCCTAGTTTGATATATAAAGGCCCAAAATCAGAGTTTGGCACGATAATTGATTCAAGAAATAGGAAACAACTAAACTAGTCGCGATTAATAGTTTTGGAGAAAAATGTAACTAAATAATATAAGTAATTTGGAAATCTTTCATAAAGTCTAGAAACTAAATTTTTATGAATCAAGGCATTTTTTAGATAAATATTTGAAAGCCTGAGAAAGCATCCTCGCACTAAAACTCAGTTTTAGACAAACGTGATTTTAAGTCAAAAACTTAATAAATATATTCTTAGAAATACTTTCGTATATTTTTATATAATTTTCAAATGAGTAATACTAACGAAAAAAATAATAATATGAATGATACTTAGTATTATATAAATACTAATACCAATAAGACACTAATAGCACTTACATATGATTTTGAAAATATAAATAATAATAATAATTACTGGTGATAATGATAATACTAGCAATAATACATATCTATTTTTTAAAAAATAGCATTTCAAATTATTATTACTTAACGGCTCAAACTCGGCCCATATAACATTTAACAGAATATTTTTAAAGAAAAAATATTACTTGGGCTCAAGCCCACAACTAAGCCCAAACCCAGAATCAATTTAGACCCGAAAATTATTTTCATTAGCAATAATGTTTTTACTAATACTAATAACATAGTTATAATATCTAAAAACAAGGGTCTGATCTCGACATTAAATCCTAATTAAAAGGGGTTTAAAGATGCCAGTAATAACATTAATAATAATAACAAAATATCTATAATAAAATCATAAATGATAAAAAGAAATCTAAATCCCTAAATCAAGCTACTGAATAATAATAGGGTGCGACTAAAGGCACCCCAGCCTTTACTAAGGACACCCCACACTTAAAAAAAAAAAAAAAAATTGAAATACCTATTCTACCCCTCTCCCCCTCCCTCTGCTCGGCTGCTCCCCTCCCCGCTCCCCCGACCCTCCTCCGACGAACCCCCTCCCCCGCCGCTCCCCCGGCCTCCCTCCCCTCCTCCGACGACCCCCCTCCCCTCCTCCGACCTCCCCCGCTCCTCCCCCGACCCCGTCCCCCTTCAGCTCCCCCGATCCCCCCTGCTCCGCCGCCCTCCTCCTTGCTCCGCCGCCCTCCTCCTCGCTCCCCCGCCCCCCCTGCTCCCCCGCCCTCCTCCTCCAACCCTCTGCTCCTCCTCCCGACCCCTCCTCCTCGGTCGGAGGTCTGGGTCGGAGGGCCGGAGAAGGAGGGGAGGGGTCGGGGGACCGAGGAGGAGGGGAGGGGGGTCAGGGGGGTCGGGGGAGCGAGGAGGAGGGCGGGGGAGCGAGGAGGAGGGCGGCGGAGCAGGGGGGATCGAGGGAGCTGGAGGGGGAGGGGGTCGGGGGAGGAGCGGGGGAGGTCGGGGGAGGGGAGGGGGGTCGTCGGAGGAGGGGAGGGAGGCCGGGGGAGCGGCGGGGGAGGGGGTTCGTCGGAGGAGGGTCGGGGAAGCGGGGAGGGGAGCGGCCGAACAGAGGGAGGAGGAGAGGGGTAGAATAGGTATTTCAATTTTTTTTTTTTTTTTATTGTTGGGGTGTCCTTAGTAAAGGCTGGGGTGCCTTTAGTCGCACCCATAATAATATCAGTAATAACTCTAATACAAAATAATATAAAAATCTCAAGGGGAAGTGTAGCGGCTGAGCTTTACTCACACTTCTAAATCCTTATATTAACCCAAACAAGCTTCTGCTGCTCACACACCTCTCTTCCCAAAACTCGAAAGAGGGAGGGTCATATAGAAATGAAGAGAACAAAGAGAGAAGGAGCTCTCTGTTGTAAGAGACACACACAAACTTCTTCTAAGCAACTTAAATAGAAAGGGGAAGATGGGGGTTCTCAGCATAAAAGGGACGTTGGAGAGACCTCTCTATCTCAAATCCCCAAATCATTCCACAGGGAGAAAGATGAGTGAGGCTCGAGCGTGGAGAGAAAGTTGGGAGAGGGAAGGGGGTCTCACAGTGGCTTCGACGGAGCTGTGGAGCTGGGTGTCGACTCCGAAGGAGCGGCGAAGCTGGCGGCGGCGGAGCTCCAGTCTAGCACGGAGAGGGGAGAGGCGGTCCCTGCAGTTCCCTTCGTTCGTCGGCGGCTGACATGGAACGACAACGGGGCGGCCTTGGCGGGGCACGGTGCTCGAGATCTGGAGCGTGATGCACGGCCAGGTGGAGGAGACGAGGCCGGTGGAGATGGGTTAGGTTCTCTCTCTATTTATCTTTCTCTCTCTGCGTGATTGGTTGTTTCGGGTGGCGGTGGCGGTTTGGCACTGGTGGTGGCGGTGGTTGTGAATGGTGGTTGTTGGCACTGCCTGGGTGACAGTGGTGGTGGTGACTTTTTTGTTTTAACGGAGAGGCGACCAAGTTGGCCGGAGGCTGCACTGGTGGTGGTGGATGTGGGCGCTACTGTAGCTAATGGTGGTCGAGGTCGGGGCTGAGGGAACGGCTGGGGTTGTGATGGTGGTGGCGATGACGGAGGTTGTGGATGGATGCCCGGCCGGTGATGGCCTGGTAGGCGGTGGGGATGATGAATGGTGGTGGTTTGTTTGGCTACTGTGGTGGTGGTGGTTTGTGTTGATGGTGACGGTGGATTCGGCCGGTCGACGGTGGACTGTGGTCAACCACTTGGTTATGGTCAGGTGTAGCGGCTGGAATGTTAGAAAATATTTTAGGGAATTTTTTAGGTTGTAATACATTGGGATGTGTGTTTATTTATAGGAGAGTGGAGGAAATCCTAAAAATGTAAATGTAATAGGTAGGAAAAATTAGTGGAAAATGCTAACACACTGACTTAACACTAACCACTAACAATGTTACTCTCTACTAGTTTAATTAGTCATTAAATACTAGCTAATAATTAATTACTAGTAATAATCTCTAGCTAATCACAATTTAGCTATCACTTAAATTCCTACGTAAACTTAAGAAGCTAGCCCACGATCCAAGTCTAGGATTAGGACCAAAATGGTCTTAGGCCGATACAATGGAGAAAACAAATAATCAACCAATTTCAAAAACCTTTAACTAAAATAATTAGTAAATAAATATTTTTATTCACAAAACTTAATTTTTATAAATATTTTCTCTATATAAAAATAAATATTTATAACGTACAATTTTTTTCGAAATGAACATAAAATTAAATTAGGGTAAAATCACATATAAAAAAATAGTTTTTACAAATCAATGACCAACAAAACACTGAAAACAACTTACGATCGAAAATGTTTTCTCAATATTAGAATTGCACGATTTTCAAAGATTCAAAAAGTCAGAGATTTGAAAAATACAAAAAATTTAAAAAATCTAAGAAATCGATTAACGGAGGTTACAGACATGTTGCTCAAGAATAATCGGCATAACAGACCACTGTATTACGCAGGTTACGTTGGTGCCATCAAGGTGGATCGGATTCAGCTCGATCCTGAGTCATCTCTTAGCATTATCCCTCGGACTCTGCTCTAGACACTAGGGATATCGATGCATCGCCTGACTGCATTCAACACCACGATCAGTGGCTTCAACGCTAGCTAGTGCGAGCCTCTGGGGAAAATTCGACTAAAATGTCATATCGGTGATCTCCAGACAGAGGTGACCTGTTATGTCGTTGACGCGGACATCAATTATAACATAATGTTAGGACGATCATGGATACATGAGTACATGGTGGTGCCGTCCACCCTCTACTAATGTATAAAGTATGTGTCTACCAACGACATAGTCAAGACGGAGTTCGCTAATGTCGATCCCTTCAGAGGGATCGAGGCATTCTTCACTGATGCTGATCTATACAAGCCAATCCACTTAGAGGACGAGGCTAACGACGCCGTTGATGAAGCAGAGGCCGAAATAGAGGCCGAAGCTGAAGTTGAGATGGCGACTAAAGCCCCTCTAAAGGTGCGGCTCAAGGGGAAACCTCCACAAGTGTCAGCTCCTCTCATAGCCAAGTTACGCAGGAAGGCACCTGCTTCCCTAATTAAAGCAGCCACTGAAGCTCCTTTGAAGGTACGACTCAAGGGGAAACCTCCCCAAGTGTCGGCTCCTCTCGTGGTTAAGCTGCACGGAAAAGCACTAGTCTCTGAAACGCCAACTTAAGCACCTCTGAAAGTGCGGCTCAAGGGGAAACCTCCATAATTATTGGCTCCCCTCGTAGTCAAGCTACAGGGGAAGGCCCCAGCATCTCTCCTAGTGCAGGTTCATGAGCCAATACGGGTCAGACTCCCGAGGAGCTCTCTAGAAGCACCGCCTGCCAATGCGTCAACTCCTCTAGTGGCCAAAACTCGTCTTAAAGCCCCAGAATCTCCCAAAGCTACTCCGGTGCTCACCGATGAGGAGTTAGGTGATTATATATCTGCTAATGTTGATGTCCTATCTCTTGATGATGTAATTCCTCTGGACAAGATCCCATATTTTATGAATAAAAGGCTATCTTTGAACTACTCTGATCTTCCATATTGGAATGCCATGTATACTTTAGTTAATGCCTTACAGTCGTTGCAGACACAAATAAAGATAGTTAATCATGTAAATCGAGTTATCCCGTACCGAGGGATCTGTTATATAGTTCCATTCCGAAACTAGGACGAGAAACCTATCATATTTGACAAGTTCGAGCGTCATCAAGACCTTCCGTCAGTCGAACCAGAACCAGATACAGGTAGATTGCAAATATACCGGTACACCAATCAAGTAAAGTAACTTGTACAGAAAATAGGCTACGACATGAAAAGCGGCAAAGGCTTGAACTATGGAAAAGGACGACGTCTTCCCCTACGACTTTCAGTTCCAAAAGGGAAGCCTCAAGACTACTACCATCACACTCGACGGGAAGTAGGCTACATCACACCTCTAACAACCCTAGAGAGTTCAAAAATTGGAGAGGTCGTGCACTCTTGTCACGACCCGCACCCGCTTTTCGGATACGAGACGTGTCCAAGCCAGCCTACGCCGCAGAGTCGGCGGTAGAACGCTGTCAAGCCCGCAAGAAATAAATGCACAAAATATCACATTTGCTGCTCATTCACATTTCTAAATTTATTACAACACTTACAATTAAAGAAAATACAAGATTTTACAATAATTGAAATTGATACATCTGCTATCTATTTCTAGGTTGTCATCAACATACCCAAGCATTTTCCAGTGTTAAGAATGATCGCGGCTAAACCTGAAAAATGTTGGTTTCCAGTCAGGAATGGAACAAGTACACAAACCGACGACAAAACGAAAACATAATAGAATTAACAAGACATGAAAATAGCATATGTAATATGAAAGCTAGTAAGAAAACTGATGACATAGCACGATAGAGAAATAAATAAGAAAAAATTAATAAAAGACATCTATCTAGGTGGTGTGAAATATCCTTTTCGACATGTGAACGGCTAGGGGGTAAATTCGGTACCTGCACGTGTCGTGTACAGGTGCTATTGTTCACGAATAGACATCATGGGATAGTTCTGGGTAGTCCACATGTCTACTAAGATATTTCTCCTCCCGACTACTCCGTGTGACGAGCGTGTCAACAAGCAGCAAGATATATGTATAGACATGAAATGTAAACACTACTATGAATCGGAAAGCAATCAGAAAGTGCACTTGCCTGAGGTCCTTAGCTGGAGAAACCAATAAATATATACCACTCAAAGAGCCACAACCAGTCAACACATGTAGAAGTCTCCGGATGCTGAAATAAACATTACTAACATTCTCAGAATAGTCAAATTAGCTAGGATTTCCTGTCCTTAAGTCCAATTTTGGACACAGGGGCAAAACGGTAATTTCGGGCAAAAATGATTCCGCCGTTGGACCCGCTTTGCATCGAAAAGCGTGCCAGAGTCAACGGTCTCTAAAGTCGTCAAACTACATGTCTACGGATCCAGTTTTTCGATACGAACCCAACCGTATGTCCAAAGTTGGATTCCGACGGGCCGTGCACAAAATCGCCCGTTGAGTGGAACCGCGGGGACCGCAAAACGGTGATTTTATCAACAGTCTCAGAATCGGACCAAACTTGGCATATAGGACCAGAAAAACGATACGGTTCTGTTGGCGCAAGTTTCGTCTCGATCTGATGAGCGTGCACAAAGTAATTGAGAAATTTGCAACGTGCACGATACGGTGAATTTCGACGGATACGCATCAAATTCGTCGTGCACACGCGACCAATTTGAATTCCGCCAAAGCCCATACGACCAAGAAACTGTTACGCAGCTTTCGATGCTTACGGTGCGCGACCACGTCGTCCGGATTGGCGTGGCACATGTCGTGTGGAGCGTTTTCTTAATTTTCAAAACAGGTTTTTTCGGTAACTTCTCAATCCGATTACTCATTATAATGCGAATGAAAAATTAATCTATCTGAAGGGTTTTGTTGTCCTACATGCTGTCTAAATAATTGTTCAAAAAGATTTTCGAAACTCTTCATGAATCGACATGAATCTTCCTTCCAAATCGAGGTTTTGGGACTGAAAAACTGTTCTGTTTTAACAGTTTTTCATTGGTCTTGGGTTCGATTTCTCGACAAATATACCACACATCTTCGTAACCTAATTTATGTGTTGGGAAGAGGGTTATATAGGCTTTCTAAAACACTTTACGGAACGCGAAATGACGGAGTACAGGGGAAGAAAACTTACGTCGAAGTTGGGCTCGCAAAACACTATTGCTGCTGTCATGCTTTGGCACGCGCGCGCATCTCCGCGCCTGGCCGGCCGTGGTCGGCTTCCGACGTGCCCTATGCGGCGGCGCAGTGTCGGGGTGGGTCGCCCAGGGACTGGGGAGGGTGGCGTCGAGTTTAGTCTAGGGTTTAGGTGTTCGTGAAGTCTCGATCTCTCCTTCTATTCAATTATATACATAGTAATAGCAGTCAAAAAAAGCTTGCGTGAAGGCCTGGGCTCGGCCTGGCTCTCGGGCACCTGGTGCTTTGCTGAGCACGTGGGGGTTGGGCTTCCCTGGGTTCTGGGTTTAGCCACGTGTTTTGGTCGGGGTCTGCCACAGCCCGAGGTGGGCTGGGCTCGGATGGCATTGGTTTTATTTTCTTTCTATTTTCTTATTTCTATTAATATCTATACACATTTTTATACGTATAATCACATATGCATATATATATATACACATATACATATACGTATTTATATACACGTATATATCTACAGATAATACATTTATTATATACATATACACGTATACCCTATATATTTATATATACACGTATACACTCACATCTACACACACACACACACACACACACACACACACACACACACACACACACACACACACACACACACACACACACACACACACACACACACACACATATATATATATATATATATATATATATATATATATATATATATATATATATACTCATACAATACTCCATAAATTCTAAATAAATCCCAGAATCATCGTTCCTAGGTAGAGCCTATCTGTATAAATATGATCACGTACATATATATAACATTTATTGTCAATAATATATAACCAGTAATAATAAATTAATATCGTATAAAAATATTCTTGATAAAATTGGTAACAAAATAAATAGTAATAAAATATTTAAAATTCCGGGAAGGGGAGCTACAAATCTACCCACCTTAAAATAATTTCGTCCTCAAAATTCTACTCATAATTATTCTTAAATATTCAAAAGAAGGTCTATCCTAACTTTATTCTCCTCAAATTAAATAATCAAAATATCTTATAACTCTCTCTAGCCATTTTATAACTACGATCATCGGACTTCTACCCACCTTTGGTCACACTACTCTTCACACTAAAATCTTAAAATCTTCTAACCGGTTGCTAACAATCCTACCAACAATTATCTAGGCATATGGTACCTCTGTTACTCTCGTATCTATCAAGTACCCAAAATTTAACAAGCAACAATTTACACAAGTGGCGAAAAAAATATTGCTAGATTCTAGTAAGCATGGTCGTTCGTCACTCTACAATATGGAGGACCAGAAGATAAGAAAGTATAATCGAGGGCAATTATGAAGTCTCAAGAGCGGTAGAGTATCCAATGATGTAGATAGAGAGAAGGTTTATGAACTATTGACTTATCCGCTAGCTTGGGCTATTCTAGTCCAGTCACCTGCTAAATCGAATAAACCCTTATTTCTTAGAGAGGGGCTTGCAATCAGTGCAATACGAAATTTTCGTTCTCGGAGTTCTTAACAACATTCCAAAATAGGACTGAATTTGAGAAATCAAGATTGTGATCTTATCTGTGGTTATTTAAACACACGAGCAAGGAACATAAATGCAATACAAGATCGTATCTCGACTTCCAGGCAGATGGGATAAAGGTTATGAATGGATTCACATTCTAAGGGGTGGAGATTACATAATAGGTACGAGGGCCGATTTCTAATAGTTCAGTTCTATAGTCCAAAGTGCGCCTTTGGTGACTCCTGTGTTTAAGTAGCACATGAGGCCTCAATTGGGTGACACACTAGTGGCATGGGCGTAGTAGGCTTCGAGTAGATCACATCCAATTATTGGGTCGAATGAGTTGAGTCAAGGTTGAGGCTCTAGTGGAAGTCAAAAATATACCGATACTATGGTAAGGGTTATAGCTAGTCCTTTTAACCTGAAAGTCGTAGCACAAAAATAGAGTACAAGGGGACGGGTTTGAGTGGGACATGATATACCTAGATGAAGGTGGACTCGTCTAGATCTTACATATAAAATTTGTTGGAAGATAACAGCTGGTCTCGTGCTCCGAATATTAATGACACGACCGGGACACAAAATAATCTAAATGGAAAGTGGGAGTCTATGGGCACTAATCATCATCATAATAGAAGTTATTCTAATCACTCGGAAATCCTAGTATATCCTAAAATTTTTTAGAAGGCTTACAATCTACCCACCTTAGAGGCTAGGATATGGTGGCAAGGTTTCTGTCACAGGGCTGGCCGATGGTAGCTATACTTGCATTTACAACTATCATAGTCATGGGGATATTATGTATCTACCTATCAATCATGAGCTTTCGTCTTTCCAATCAATGAAGGACAAAATCAATGAAGGGTTCAAGGGAGATGTCACTGAACACAATTTCGCGATTCAAGGACGAATGTATAATTCAAGAGGAATTGTCAAAGCAGTCGCGAATGAGATCCTAGAGACATCTACATCTCAATCCACGTAAGAAAATTAGATGAAGAGCGAACCAATGCATCATGGTTGATCAGACCGTAATACAATGATTCTATTTAGACAATATGTTAGCGGGCGTCCCCAATAAACATATGTCTTGAATCAAGCTCGATAAAAGAGTAAGCTTGCAAAAACTAGGCTGTAATAGCAGCATTGGTCTAGAGAGTCAAAATATAAATATGCGAGATTTTTGGAAAGGGGACACAAGTCGTTCGAGTTTTGAGAGAATCAAAACCTTACCTGGTGTTTTTGCTTATACAGTCTTCCTACAATCTTCTGATCCTTAAGGCCTTGGTCGACTACAACATAGTTTTAGTAATGTCCTATAACCTATGATTCTCAAAATGGTTTCATTTCTATGGGTTGTGTCTCGCCAGTGCGCTGCTGGCTGCAGTGAACCTACATTCTCCACTCTCTAATAATTGACGACAGTGCGCTGCTGTCTAAACTTTATGGGTTAGTTAATATTTCTCTAACTATAACAGTAAAAATTTATGGGCTTTTGGAGATTCAAACAAGTTGACTAAAATAGAGCGTAGGTATTTGTCCTATCAATCACAACATTTTAAAATAAAAGATTTAACCATGGAGGAATTAATTAAAGACAAAGAGATACAAACATCCTAGTATCTATTTCATGTGCATTTCAATGGTTGATGGAAAATCTCAATCCAATCTACCTCGAGATTCGTATGCAAATAACAGAATTAGAAGATTTAAACTAATTCCCTACGGTAACATAGTATTTAAAACAGGCAATTCTAACTTATGATATATGGTCTATATCTAATACAACAAAAGAATATTAAACAGTTCATTAAAATTAATGCCTTAATTCTAGGCAAGTCTAACTTACTAGTGAATAGTGGATCCACATTGGATCATAATGTCATATCAAAAGTATCAGTGTACCTATAGGGATCTAGCAAGTTATCTAAATTGCATGGCCTATCTAATAATCTTAACTACCCAATGGTCAGTGTGAACAATGGACTCCTAGTCCTAGTTATTCTCCTAAATTATTTTAATCTTATTTGTGAATGAGCATTTCCTGGTCGCAGGCTCACAATAGTATGACTGACGTACCATCACGAGTTCGCAATATTTTGCGAAAACTGACCTGCATGTGTTTGCCATGAAATATAAAAGAACAGAACAGTTATCGGAGGACCGGACTTTTACTTCACGTTACAAACTCGCTTGTACAAAGAAAGCCTAGGGACGAAAACCTAGGTACAGCAATCTAAGTACAATTATTTATTTTTGATTCTGGGGGGTGACGATAGAGGCTCGGGAAGGCGACGACAGCCCTGTCTTACTCCTTGGACGATCGGGATGCAGCCTTGGCTCCTGTGACGAGATAGTTGGCATTGATGAAGAAATGCTCCTCCTGCTCTCCTCATATTGCTCTTCTGGTTTCTCTCTCTGGATTGATCTCTGTGGATTCTTCTCTCTGACTATCGGGGGAGCCACTCTGTATGGGCGTATCTCTCTCTGACCGTATATCTTTTACAAGGGAATGGAACCTTGCTATTTATAATAGTGGGATCTCCTCATTAAGGTTGCCAATGATTGCCTCTTGGAGATGGCGGCGGCCTGTGGATTGGTCAATCTAGGCCGTTCGCTTTTGATTGTGACGAATCCGAGCCATTGAGTGTAGATTACACCAAATCCCATCAGCAATTAATGCTGATTGGAATAAATCTTCCTCATAATAGTCTTTCGATGTCTGCGAATAAATTAGATTTATTCTCCTGCCACGTGTCCCAGATTATTGGAATTTGACCCAATCTTTGATTGCAATAAATCTGAGGAATTGATCGGCTTAGGACGCGTGTCCTAGGAGCCATTGGGGGTATCTGAACTGCATGACGAGTGAGCCGCATATGATTTTGGGCCGCATATGGTTAGGGCCACGTGTCAGGGCTGCCTGGGTAGTGGCCCTCTCATGGAGGTGATCATTGCAAGCCGCATAAGGATACATCTGCCTGAGCCGCATGAAAATGGTCCTCTTAAACCGCATGAGAAGTCTTTGCTCGAGCCGCATGAGGCTGTCTCGGCCTGAGCCGCATAGGACGGCTTCATTCTGAACCGCATAAGAAGTCTTTGCTCGAGCCGCATACGAACGCCCACGTGGCAAGGCCACGTGGCATTTTTATGGCTCTCGGGGGATTTGTGTCAGAGATCTCTTTTCTCTTCCCTAGAAGTCTGTCATTATGACAGAGTCATAATTACTTCTTTTTGTGTCAGGGCTGTCACTTTTTCAGAGTTGTCAGCCGTCAAACAATTAATGCGAGAGGGCAGAGGAGAGGGATGTCCCGCCACGTGTCTTCTGAGCCGCATGGGATGTCTTGGGCCGCATAGTCCCTTATGCCGCATGACTCTCTGAGCCGCATGGGCTTTCT
Organism: Iris pallida; assembly: GCA_029216955.1. Classification (NCBI taxonomy): domain Eukaryota; kingdom Viridiplantae; phylum Streptophyta; class Magnoliopsida; order Asparagales; family Iridaceae; genus Iris; species Iris pallida. The sequence goes on from JANAVB010001468.1 coordinate 46,325, forward strand.
GAGCCGCATGGGGTTCTTTGGCCGCATGGGTCATTTTTTTTAATATTTTCCATGCTTCTACAAGACCCCCTTCAAAGTTTTCAATTTGCAAAATTGAAATACTTTGAATAAGAAGCATGGCTGTATTCTTCTAGCCGCATATGAAACCATGACCGCATAGCGATCTTGGCCGCATAGATTGTTCAGCCGCGTAGGTGGTTCAGCCGCAGGGGACAGCTCAGCCGCATAGCTTCTCGCCACGTGTGCGGGTCTTTAATTGCCTCAAACTCATTTCAGCGCCATTTTTGTAGGGGGAATCCCAAGGGTCAGCTCATTAAATCTTTCAAATTTTATGCCCTGGGTGAATCTTGGAGATGAAACCCAAGGAGTCGGTTTCGCTTTTTATGAGGCGGTCATTGGCCCACGTGTCCTCCTTCTCCCGTCCTCCTATAAATAGGAGGAGTTTGAAGAGAGAGAGGGCTTCTTTTTTTTCTTTTTTTTTCCTCAAACCTTCCCTATCTCGATTGCCCTTCCCCTCTTCGATAATTAATGGCTCCCAAGAAGACCGTGGCAGCAAAGGGCAAAAAGGCAGCCTCTACTTCCGCCTCGGCTACGGCTGCTACTCCGCCGGTCGTCGTACCTGATGTTCATCCTGACGTTCACCCCTCCATTACTGGTAAGGACAATGTGTGAGTTAAAGAACCCTAACTGCCATGGCTACGTCACATACTTTATGCACGAGTCTTTGTAAATCGCATGTTTGCCCTACGACTGAGCTGCGAACCGCATAAGAAAACTACCGTGTCTGCATACGCGCTTCGTCGGCAAAGCCGCATAAGCGACGCTAAACCGCATAGACTTTTATTGCACGAAGCCGCATAAGTGTTCTTCTGAGCTTGAGCCGCATGAGGCTTTTTGGAGCCGCATAAGACTTCAGAGCCGCATAAAGCTTCATGGAGCCACATGGATGTTTTCTTGAGCCGCATGAGGCTTGAAAGCACCAAATCAGCTTTCTTTATCCCTCCGTTTAACTTACTTTTCTCTGTCTTTTCTTCAGTGAATCTGTCGGTTAACGCTGCTGGAGAACTCTTGGTGGGTAGCGCCCAAGCTTCTCTCGGCTATAGGTACGACCATATTGTTCAGCATATGACGGACCAGTTTCCGAGCGATGAGCCTCTGGCTAGATTGAATGCCATCAAGAATCAGTCTTTCCATTTCCTTAATGCTATGATGAACTCCGGGAAATTTGAAGGGGAGTATTTGAAGCATGCGTTCTTTTTTGGAGACGCCTTGACCGTGGAGAACAATGATGTTCTGGAGGTGTCGGAGAATTGGAGTTTTGTCTCTAACGGGATGACGATCCGCATCCCCCAGATGGTGCGACACTTCCCATTATCTTGGTTCAATATGCTCCCATTGGACCGGAAGATGGAGGAGACTTTAACCCCTACCAGAAGTGGGATGTTCGTGGGGAACATCCATTATAATAACAATCTGAAGTCCGTGACTGTCGGCAAGGTGCAGACGGGGTTGGTCCCAGGTTCTTTCCTGAATGTGGCGGGCCCTAACTTCACATTTTCTACCGTCGATACTTTTATAAATCAACTTGCCCGGAAGGGCTCCTATCCCGTTGGTCGGTTGATGTTCCCTGGTTGGGTACACCCTATTCCCTCGTGGACCAATTTGTCTACTTGGATCTTGCAGAAGTATGAGGCCTTTTTGTGCGAATTGGCCTTTACCACGCTATCCGAGACACCAGTCATGGCTTGTCCATAAACAAGAAGCTGTTCATGTCTCTGCTGGAGATGTATAATTGCCGTACGGGGACCTTTTACACACCTGTAGGGGAAATGGGACTCGCGCTCCATGAAATGTACGCGGTCTCCAAACTTTCTTGGGGGGACGAAGCTTTTGAAGCGTATACTCCCACTAATGAGGAACTCGAAGATTTGGAACGACGGTATCCTGGTTTCGTGGCTCTTTACCAAGAGATATTGTGCCATTATAGCACATGTCATCAGATAACCCGAAAGGATAGTAACTCGGAAGGGAATGCTCCCCATACCAAGGACTGGGTGCACTATCTCTTCCCGACAGATGCCTCAGGTCAAGTCACCTCTCGTCGCCCTCGATCTCGGGAAGCGGTTGAGGACTTGGTGTCGTCGGCTAAGAGAGTGGCCACTACCAGTGACAGATTCGGGAGCAAGACTGACGCTTTTGGTTACTTTTATTGGGATACTCAAGAGCTGTCCGAGAAAGCGCTTCTGGCGGGATTTTTGATGATCTGGCTACGAAATTGTGTAGTCTCGGGAGGAGCCGGTTCTATTGAGAGAATTAGTCGTAACTTCATCCTTCCGGCTGTGAAGTTAGTTTTACGAATCAGGCTAGCTCTCCTCCCGGCCATGGTGTGTAGCATACACCGTAGCCTTCGTACCTTCACGTCCAAAGTCATTGCTCGCGACGTGACCAAGGATTTTGAACGAACTGAGTTGCCCTATCACTATTTGATGGGGTGGCTGCTGATACATTATCCGTCTTTGATGAGACCGGGCTCTGAAGACGGTGTGACTGATGATGACGCATTTATCTTCCGCTATCGTGACAAGCCTTGGGAAGGTGAGACCATGCGGGCTTGCCGGATGGCATTGGCAAGGGCAGATAAGTATCATATTTTTGTATCCGTCCCTCGCTTTACTGCCAGGGACATAGAGGCTGTACATATTGCCGGTATCGTGCCCCCTCAGCTTCTGGATGGCCAGATGCTCCTATGGCTGCGTAACATCCGTCCCGCACATCTGGTGTATCGTAATCGCAATACTGTCTTTATGGAGCCTTATCTGCCTAGCATGTTTGTCCGACAGTTTGGATACAGCCAACTTTGTCTGGACAGCCCCAGTTCTTGTCTGGGTTATGAAGGTAGCCTTCTTGATGGTATCAGGGCTTGGCAATATTATGATTCGTTCCATACTCGTGCCATTTTCTCGGTCCCTGCTATTAAGGAGTTAGTGGAGATCTTGTATATGGCGGCTTTGTATCATGTAATGGCAAATAAACCCCCGGTCGGTTTTAACCCAGGTACCAGTTTTATTGTTGGTACCGGTCTGGAGGAAGGCTCTCAAGGGGCCAAGAAAGGAAAGACTAGAGCCGAAGTGCCAGATTTGGATTCTGCTGCTGAGGGTGATGAAGGCAACGAGCATGATAAAGATGACTCTATCCTTCCAGTGGTAGACGCAGAGGTGGGTCAGCCGCATGTTTTGTCAGATGAGATGTTGGGGGATCAGTCCCTCGTTGCGCCTGGTCCTACTCCGAAACGTAGCAGGCAAGTTTCTCCTGCTGGCGGTGTTTTTCGATCCCGGAAGCTGGTTGCGACTAGGCACCGCCCGCTAGCCATAAAAGAAAGTGGAGAAGAAGTCAACCCTGCGTCAGAGGTAACAAAACCGCTCTCGATTCCTTCTTTCTTCTTTCCTTCGAGCTTCAATTCTAATCGTCTTCGTTCCCTCTTTTAGGTGTCAGGAGAAGAAGAAGAGTTTCAAGATGTCGAGGCGGTGACCCAGGATGACGGGGACTCCCGTGAGCCTGTTCATTTTCAAGATGACGCAGATCAATCTGTATCCCCCTTCAAGGTGACGGGGGCAGAGGACGTGACTGAGTTTAACTCGGGGATCGCGGGTGAGGGGACCATGCCAGTTGTGGATGAGCTGCAGCCTTCATTCCCCTCCCCTGGTAAGATTAGCCGAATCTTAACCTGTGAGGAAGCCTATCTGCTCTATCATCACGTCCTTCGGGTTACGTCGATTGATTGTTATTCTGGACATACAGGTCCTGCCCCTCCAGTGCCGAGGATGGACGTCGTTGAGACCACCCCAACCGAAGGGGCATTGGTGGAGAAGGGTGTACCTCCTCACCGTCCGACTTGTCTTGATGGGCCTTCAGGGGGCTCGAGTTTAACGGGCCAGTCATCGGGGCAGTCGGGGTCGGGAACGATGGTCCTTGCGTCATCCTCTGCTCTGGTGGCTCCGAGAATCGACCTTTCTGCCCTACCGAGTATCAAAACTCTCCGGGCGGCGGAAGACGAGGTGGCCGCTATTCATGCATCGTTCTACTCGGACTCCGTTCCCCTGGTGGCGAGCTCTAGCGTTACTTCTCCGACGTTACCGTTCCTGCTTCCCCTGACGCCATCCTCTGCTAAAGTTTTGGACGACGCGTTGCAGGACGTGGTTGCCAGTTTCCATCGTCATTTGAAGAGGGGAATTGAAGCCGCTGTGGAAAGAGGGACCTCCTTTACCTTGGCCCGACAATGCGCCCATGGTCAAGTAAATATCCTTAGGGATCTTCCTGGTGATGCAGGGATGGCTTCGCTTCTGGAGACGAAATTGTTGGAGGCTGATCAGCTGGTGGCCGAGCTTCGAGTATTGCGGCAGGCTGATCTATCTGCTGTTATAAACGAGGAGCGGGATTCCCTTATCGCTGTTATAGAGAGGACCAGAGCTGCTCGGGATAGGACCAGACCGGCCATACTGAAGGATCTCAGCGACTTATCTGACCGGTATGATCAATTGAGTTACGCGAATGAAAATGTCACGGCTCGGGAGGAGTCTGCCTCTCGTGAGATTACTGAGACGCGGGAGCAGATCCTTGCGCTTCAGAAGAAGTTGACTTTCTTGGAGTCTGAACTCGAGACTGCCCGCAATGACAGGGGGCTAATTGTTCAGGAGGCTGACAGGGTTACTCAAGCTTCGACTGACCTGGAGACTGCCCTGAAGAAATTGGAAGATGACTGTCAGGCTCTCCTGGGCTTGGACAATGAGGAGAGGTTACTCCAGGAGGCCGAGCGTCGCGCTCGACAACGGATTGAGCGAGGGACCACCTCGGTGAGAAACTGCCTCCTAGAATTGAGTAATGCTGAAATATAGTCGGCCTTTTCTTTTCCTTTTTTGAAAGGGACGTGGTTCCGAAATATGTAATACTTCTTTTCTTCCTTCAAATAAAGAGTACTTTCAATTCTATCCTTCATTTGTATTGCCTGCTGCGCCTGTGATATTGCGGTGATGTTCTCCCCCGCATAGGGGATATATTTGTGGACCTGTTACCCATGGCATACCTTGGTTTTAGGTACAGATAACAAGCTTTGGTCAGGATACCTGAAGCAGCCATGGCAAAGTGGTCATGGGTGCTCTTGGTATTGGAAAAAGGAATGCCGTAGAGCATCTGGGCTCCTGGGGCATGATGAGATGGTAGGTTTGTGCTAAGAAACTTAGCTGTGGATATTTGTGGGCCTATTATCCTTGGCGTACCCTGGTTTAGGATACGGATAATAAGATGAAGGAGAACCGACATACTTGCTCAGAGGTAATGAGGACATGGCAAGCAGGAAAGTTTTTTAAACGTAGAGTTTTCCTACTCAGAGGTAGTGAGGACATGGCAGGAGTGAACTCGACGGAGGGTATTGGTGGTCAACAGAGGACATTTGTGGTCAACAGAGGACATTTGTGGTCAACAGAGGACATTTGTGGTCAACAGAGGACATTTGTGGGCCTATTACCCTTGGCGTACTCCGGTTGTGGGTACAGATAATAGGTCGAAAGGGGATCATCATACTTACTCAGAGGTAATGAGGACATGGCAAGTATGAAGGTTTCTTCGATGGAGCCTTCCCATTCAGAGGTAATGAGGACATGACATGAGTGGGCTCAATAAAAGAGGGCACATAGAACGACTCAGAGGTAATGAGAACATGGAAGTTCTATGTATGGGGTGATTTGTTTTTGGCAGAAGTGGAATAACTCAGAGGTAATGAGGACATGGCCATTTTGGAAATTTGTGGATCGATTACCCTTTTTTGTGCACTGAAAGTGCGGGTATTGGATCATGGGGGAGGATCTCCTCCAGGAAGGAAGTTCAGAGGTATGATCATACATAACTTTCTATCTGAAAGAGTGATCGGGATGTGAGTTCAGAGGCACCAGCGGGTACATGACTCGAGAATCTGGAGAATGGTGAGCGTGAGTTCAGCGGTACCAGCGGGTACATGACTCAAAAATCTGACAAACTATGAGGGTGAGTTCAGTGGTATCAGCGGATACATGACTCGAAAATCAGGAAAATTATGGGGGTGAGTTCAGTGGTACCAGCGGGTACGTGACTCAATAATCTGGAGAATGTTGTTTAGACATAATATTTCTTCAGGAACTTGCCGTTGACGGGCAACATAAGCAAGTCTCCGTTTTGCTTAGCGAGGCGGTAAGCACCGTTGGAGAACACGGCCTCGATGACAAATGGACCTTCCCATTTTGGCTGGAACTTGCCGGCGGTCTTGTGAGTCATGACCATTGGCCTCCGGACTGCCAGAACAAGATCGCCCACTTGGAATGTTCTGATTTTGACCTTCTTGTTGAAGGCTCCTGAGATGCGTGCTTGGTATAGCTCGATCCTTTGCTGAGCTAGGAGGCGCTTTTCATCTATGGCCTCCAACTCTTGTAGTCGACGTCGGTAGTTATCATCCGTCATCAATTGACAAGTGAGGACGATGCAGAGTGAGGGTATTTGAGTCTCTAATGGGAGAACTGTCTCACTCCCGTATACTAGAGAGAATGGTGTGTTCCCAGTAGCTGTTCAGACTGTAGTACGGTACGCCCATAAACACTCACCGAGTTTCTCGTTCCAGTCGCGTTTGTTGGAGGAGATAAACTTCTTGAGGAGTTTGATGATTATTTTGTTGAATGCCTCTGCCAACCCGTTCGCCGCCGGGTTGTACAGTGTCGAAGCGACATTCTGAATATGGTACTTATCGCAAAACCAATATAAAGCGTGGTTCGTAAACTGCGGACCATTATCATGGATGATCCTTCGGGGCAGTCCAAAGTAGTAGATGACGTGATGGTTAAGGAAACTGATCACGTTTGAAGTCTTGACTTCTGCGAGTGAGACAGCTTCCGCCCACTTGGATAAGTAATCAGTGATCGCAAGTATGAAGCGATGTCCTCGGGAGGAAGGTGGGGTGATTGGACCAATGATATCCATTCCCCATGCTTCGAATGGCCAGGATGCCACTGTCGGATGTAGAAATTCGGATGGTTGGTGAATGAAGTCCGCGTGGACTTGACATGCTTTGCATTTTCTAGCATAATCTATCGCATCTGCCACCATCGTGGGCCAATAATAGCCCATTCGTCGAAGACGGTCTTGCAATTTGGGACCGGGCTGGTGGGCCCCGCAGACACCGTCATGAGCTTCTCGTACGGCTTCTTTGGCTTCTGCGTTTGACAAGCACCGGAGCAGTAATCCATCGTAGGAGCGGCGATACAGCATTTTTGTCTCTGTATCGTAGAAGAATCTGAGAGAACGTCGTCTGATAGAAGTGGCTTCCTTTGGGTTCTCGGGCAGGATGTCGTAGACGACGAAGTCGATGAATGGTTGTCTCCAATCTGGGGCATCATCGATCGTGTGGACGGAATAATTTGCCATGAATTGCATATTGTTCTTGGGACAGACCAGTTCGTGGCCTATCATATCCACTGATTGGCGATCATAGCTCGGAACTGCTAGGGAAGCGGCAAGACCAGCTAGGGCATCAGCTTCGATATTTCGGAGTCTGGGGACATGTTCGATGAAGAACCCTTCGAATGACGAGATAATGTCAATCGCTATTTGGTGATAAAGGATCATGTCTTCGTGGCGGACTTCGTATGAGCCCCTGATTTGATTGACGATTAGTTGGGAATCACCGTATGCTTCAAGGTATTCTACCCCCAGCTCTCTTGCAAGTTGGAGGCCAATGACCAGAGCGTTGTACTCGACCACATTGTTAGAACATGGCTCTGTGAGGGAATAAGCGCGGTTAATCACCAATCCGGAAGGGGAGACCAGCACTACCCCGACTCCGACGACTATATTACCTTTAGGTCCGGTCCTCGAAGCACCGTCGAAGAACATTCGCCATATATCATCGTGAGAGGTTGCATGCGAGTCGGCGACCTCATCTGGGATCTCTTTATATATCCTGGAGGACTCCGAGCCTGAGTGGGCTGCTAAGAAGTCTGCCAGCGCTTGACCTTTGACTGCCTTTTGGGGGACGAAGATCATATGATAAGGGGACAGCAATATTGCCCATGTAGCGAGGCGAGAGCTGAGTGCCCCTGGTTTAGTCATGAGGACCCTGAGAGGGTTGACTCGTGAGATCACATGTATCGTTTGTCCGGTGACATAGTGCCGCATTTTCTGAATGGCGAACACCAGGGCAAGGCATTCCTTCTCCACAGCGGTATATCGGTGCTCTGGCCCAATCATCATTCGGCTGAGGTAATATATGGCTTGCTCATGGCCTGCATCGTTGTTTTGTGCGAGCAGAGCCCCGAGGGAATGTTCCATTGCTCGTACATAGAGCAAGAATGGTTTTCCAGGAACCGGGGCCACCAAAACTGGAGAATTTGACAAATATTCTTTGATGCTGTCGAAAACACGCTGACATTCCTCGTCCCATACGAATGAGACTCCTTTCTTCATGAGGTGCGTAAACGGGCGGCATCGTCCGGAGAGGTTAGAAATGAACCTCCTGATGTAAGCTAGCCTCCCTTTGAGGCCTCTGAGTTCGCGAAGATTTCTCGGAGGACCCATCTCCATGATCGCTCTCGTCTTCTCAGGGTCTACATGGATACCTTGTGCCGTGATGATGAAGCCCAAGAACTTCCCGCTGGATACGCCCAGAAAGGACTTCGTAGGGTTCATTTTCAAATTGTGCGCTCGTATTAGGTCGAATACCGTCTTTAGATCCTGCAGATGGTCTCCTTTGCAGCGACTCTTAACGGCTATGTCACATAGCACTCCACTGTCTTGCGTAAGTGGTCTCTGAAGATGATGCTCATGGCTCTTTGATATGTGGCGCCAGCATTCTTTAAACCGAAAGGCATAACTGTGTAGCAGTATGTGCCAATCGGTGTTCGGAATGATGTATGCTTTTCGTCGGCAGGAGACATCTTAATTTGGTTGTACCCCGAGAAGCCATCCATGAATGACATACGTTCAAAGCCGCAGGTATTGTCAATCATGATGTCCGTGATAGGGAGGGGGAACTCATCTTTGGGGCATGCCTCGTTTAGATTGCGGAAGTCGATGCAGATTCGAATCTTCCCATTCTTCTTGAGGACGGACACTATATTGGTGACCCAATCGGGATGTTGTTCCTCACGAATGAAATCGCTGGTTATCAGTTTGTTGACTTCGGCTTCGATCGCGTCCATGATGCCCGGGCGAAAGCGTCGCTGTTGTTGTTTGACTGGCTTCGCATCCGGCCGAATGTTGAGTTTGTGAAGAGCAATGTCGGAATTTAACCCTGGCATATCTTCATAGCTCCAGGCGAACACATCAATGTATTCTCTAATAAGTTTCAGCAGTGATTCTCGCTCTTCGTCTGTAAAGCTTTTACTGACAAAGATTGGCTTTGGAGAGGATTCGCTGTCGAGGTCGACCTGCATAACCTCATCTTCGATAGGAGGTTCTCTCTGCTCGAACCTTTTTTCCTATTGTGCATCCAGCTATTAGGCCCATGGCTCTAGTTCGAGGATTTCAGGAATGTTTTCGTCTTCTTCGTAAGCGTCGATGAATGCTATATTGGCTGACAGGACTTGTCTGAATATGTCTCCGATGCTGGTATCCGAGTCGGAGGTTGGTGATCCGGTTGAATGTGACTGCCAGTCACACTCCTTATCTGAACTCTCAGGGGTCGTCGTGGGAGTTACATACCCTAGTCCACATCGAGTTTTGCTATAGTAGTCCCGTGGCTTGCCAGCCGGAACTGGCGGCTTCAAAGGTGATCGTCGCCCAATGCCGTAGTTCAAACCTGGCGTCGTCTCCAGATCATACCCCTGTTTCTGCATGAGATATTTGGATTGAGGAATATAGAGATACAGAGGCAGTCTTCCGACATCTGACCCGAGGTCGGCTTCCTCTATGGTGAAGGGATGCGGGTCGTCCTTCCGGCCAAAAATGTTCGGATGATCTCCTCCCTCGATTATGCGGTACGCGTCTTCTGCTGGGATAAGCTGGATTGCGGTGTGCACATTTGTCACCTGTGTGTGTAGGTAGGTGCCTATACCATGTTCCATAGCGTACATTGTACAAAGCTTATTAAGCTCGATGTAGTTCAAAGATAGCCCTTTATTGATGAAATAAGGTATCTTTTCTAGGGAGATTACATCATCTGCGGAAGGAACATCAGTGTGGGCAGCCACATACTTGGCTAGCTCCGGTTCCTCTTCGGCTACCCCCTGTGTGAATGAAGACTGAGAGGACGACCTGGGAAGCTTGATTATCAGTGGTTCAGTTGATGGGGCAGAGCGTGGAGTCGTTGGCAGACTAGCGATCCTAAGTTTGGTACTCGATATGGAGCGAGGAGTGGCCGGTTCGCTAGAAGTGTCAGACCTCGCATCGGGGTGACGACCCTTCTTGGGAAGGCGTATCGTCAGTGGCCTATCGGAGGGATTGAGCTTCTCCATTTGGGGTTGACCGACTCTCGGCAGTCTGATTGTTAGTGGCATCGTTGTGGATCTTGGTACTTGGCCAGACCTTAGCAGCCGGATTATCATCTGCTCTTCCTGCGCCGAGAGGCTGATCGCGTCCCTCCGTAGAGTGGCAGTAAGGGGTGCGGACTTGTCCGGTTTCCGAGCTTGGAGGTGGATCGCCAGAGGTTCCTCTGATCCTGTGGCTGTCTCGGTACCAGTTTGTACATCTCCTTCACCAAGATGCTTCTTCGATTTTTCGTACAGGCAGGAGTCTGAGTAGTAAGATTCGACCCCTTTGAAGGGATCGATGTCAGCAAATTCCGTCTTTACGAGGCCGTGTTTGTTGACATATTTAAAGCACTGGTGTAGCGTGGAAGGCACGATCATATAATCGTGTATCCATGGGCACCCCAAGAGGATGTTTTAAGAAGTGTCTGCATCTATGACGTAGCAGGTGACTTCGGATTGGAGATCGCCAATCTGACACTTCAGACGAATCTTCCCGATTGGGTAGCTCCTGCCCGAATTAAAACCGCTGATGGCGGTGCTTGTAGGTGTCAGGCGATGCATTGGGATGCGAAAATGATGTAGCAGACCCTTCGGGATAATGCTTATAGAAGAGCCAGGATCTATGTGCATGCGATCCACCTTCACGTCGCCGATGTATCCCGTGTAGTATAGCGGGCGATCGTGTAGGTTGGTTTTGATGAGCATGTCCTGCGGAGTGAAGACGATGTTGGGTATTGCTCCCATACAGGCACTGTCTTGGAGATCCATGGGTGAGTCCTTCCCGGTGAGGTTGGATCGAGCCAGATAGACATCAGCATTTTGGAGTGCTTCGCTTAATGCAATACGAACGTCCTTGGAGAGCCTTAGGAGTTCGTACAGTGACAACTTGGCCGGTGTGTTAGCCAATTGCGCTAAGATGTCAAAGTTGTAGGGCCTCTCTAGCCCTTGGGCTGTCTCCTTTCGGAGGGATTTGTCGAAGCGAGTCTCCCTCGGCCTAGGCTTGTCGGTCGTCGAAGGCTGAGCCGGTCCCGGAGCATCAGTTGTAGTGGGTTGATGATTTTCAGTTGGATTGTCAACCATAGGTTGGGATTGCGCTCCGGGCCGCATGACGACGGCTGTAGCTTCCTCGTTGTTTGCCGAGATTGTATGGCAGGTCCTGATTTTTCCACTTTTCTTCTTGTCGGTGGAAAATGGTGTGGGCCGAGTCACTTCTGACACCAAGTCTGGGTGGATCCACATGACCTCCCCTCGTGATGTGGTGAGGGGTACTAGACCGGCAGCCTGGTCTCGAAGAGGTAGAAGATTGGTAATCTCCATTGTCGCTAGAGGAACGGGGATCACCCCGTCTTGAGTCTCCGTTGGAGGGAAGCTGCCGAATTGTACTGACACCATATTGGCCGCCACGGTTACCTCTTCGAAATCGATGGCCAGAGCGTTTGAATCGATGAGGTTTTAGATGTACCATTTCAGCTGGTAGCAATCGTGTGTAGCATGATGGATATAGCGATGATAATGGCAGTACTTTGGATTCTCCATCTCTGCCGGCCGCGGTTCCCGTCTTGGTGGAGGAAGCTGAATTCTGTCCCCTTGTATGAGCATATCCAAGATGGGCTTGACATGACCGTCTTCGAAGGAGTAAGTGATTTGTGGCCATTATTTGTCTGCTGGCTTCGGCTCAGGTTTTTGTGCTGTATCGGCCACCATAGCCTGCTTTCCTTTGCTATTTCGATTGTTGGAGGGGCTACCCCCATTATCGTTGTTGGGACGCTTGCCCTTGTTTTCTCCTTCTGAGATATGCAATCCCAGTTGGCGAGCCTTTCTCAATCGTTCTTCGGCACTTGTGGCACTGATGATAAATGCCTTCCAGTCCTTGAATTGACTCTCGCCCATCCAGAGACTAATTGTTGGGAGCAATCTCTTTTGGCAAATTTCAATTAAGGAAGAATCCGAATTTTCGGAGGACAGCTTCATGGCGGTTTGGCGGAACCGCTCAATGTAGTTCCTTGTCAACTCCTTCTCCCCTTGGACGACGTCCATGAGGGTGGACATGGTGATGTCCTGCCCTACTTCGTAGAATCTCTCCAAGAACAGGCGCTTGAAGCCGGCGAAGGAGTGGATGCAGTTGTCCGGTAGATTGCGATACCAGTCGAAAGCGACTCCTTCCAATGCCCCAATGAATAATCGCGTGAGGATAGCATCATCATGGGGCAGATGGTCGGTGGTGACCTCGAAGTAAGTGATGTACCAACTTGCTGAGGTCTTGCCATCATACGGGTTGATATTGAACGGCTTGTATCTTGGTGGAAATGGAACATCCCTCCATTCAGCAGGGTATGGTTGCCGCATTCTGAGGTCTTGAGCATTTTTTCGGGCATGGAACATGGCTCGGAGCTCCTGGACCTCTCTTCTTACTTTTCGGGCCTCATCTGTCGCGGTAGGGGCTGTTATTTCGGGAAGATTATTGCCCGGGTTTGGTGCCGCTGAGTTTGAGTCCGTATTGACCGCGGGACCCGTGCTTGTTTGGCCAGGCATCCCTCTTTGCAGAGTTGGAAGAGCGGCTTTGATTTCATCTACAGATTTGACCAAGGCCTGCAGTATAGCCTCTAAAGTGTCGATGCATTGGCGATCGCTGGAACCACTTTGATTGCTGTCCGTCATGAACATCGTCTTTACATGAGGAGTGATGGAAGGAACGGTGGAGGATGTGCCCTCCGAGTCATACCCATACACCGAGAAGTCATCGGGGTAGGTGGGAATGTTCTTTTCGGGCTCGGACTCGGAGGGAACGGTATCCCCAGCCTCAGAGCTTGCTTCATTTTGAGAGTCATGGATGTCCTTGGGGACATCAGCGTCTGTTGTACCTGATGGGAGAGTTGTTTTTCCGGGCTCGGCTCCTTGAAACATCGAATTATTGTGGATGTTCGGAGGAGTGCTACCCCCAGTTCCTACGACCTCCAGCGATGTGGATGATGAATTTCCTATTGCAGCAGATTTCATCTTTGAACGGGTGTGTTGGAATACTCCGGTGGAGGACAGCCATTTAGACGACAGTTTCTTAGCTGTAGTGGTTGATATTTTGGGGCTGGAGATGCTTGTCTTCTTCCCTCTCCCCTCGACGGAGACTTTCTGAGTGGAATTGTAGGAGACAATAGGAGGTGCCTCGTCCTCTGAGCTCGGATGCTGTAGTCTTTGGAAGACTGACGGCCGATCTTCCGTCACTGCCGCGTTGTTGCAACAGCAGTTGACGATGATTTGGGTGCAGTGACGTCCAAGCGAGGACTCTTTGCACACCGAAGCCCCTTCTCTTTCCTTGCGCTTGTGGAGGATAGCCTCACGCAGGTCAGAGGAACCACTCTATCCGTTCGCCGTCGGGGGCCGGATTCGAGTAGTTCTGTACAACTTCCCATCAGAGGCCCGCGTGATAATCAGCGGGACGCCCTGATGGTCAGAGGTTGGGACAGCTGACTGGGCTTGGTGAGCCCGCGCTGCCCTAGACTTCCTCCTTTTAGCACTTGCGGGTGCGTAATAGGAGGAGTCCAAGTTGAATACCACAGAGTTTGGCTTATCATCCAAAGAACCATCAGGGTCAGGACCGAATGAGAGACGGTCGAAGACTTATCGAGAGAAGCGTGGAACGGACGCTATACGGCTAGAATTGGGTACCGTGCAGGCTGTCTGCATGTGGTTGTCTTCTGCTGTCGAATGAGTTATTTTTGTGCGGCTAGGAGTCACGACCGTGCAGGCTGGCCGCATGCGGTTGGCAATTGTGGCCGCATGGATTTTCTGCAAGCGATTGACTTCCTTAGCCGCATGAGTTTCATCCATGTGGTTGGCAACTGTAGCCGTATAAGCTATACGGCTGACAGATGTGGCCGCATGAGTTTTCTTCATGTGGCTGGCGGATGTAGCCGCATGAGCTTTCTCCCTGTGGACAGCAGAGTTGTCTACGGTCTGAAGTTCCTCTTTGCCCCTGCAAGTCCAGCACCATAATATTTTCTTCTGCCGGACTTGGGGACAGCAGAGTTGTCTACGGTCTGAAGTAGGGCCGCATAGAGTTCCTCTTTGCCCCCTGCAAGTCCAGCACCATAGTATTTTCTTCTGCCGGACTTGGGGACAGCAGAGTTATCTACGGTCTGAAGTAGGGCCGCAGGAGAGTCTTTCTCGCCGTCTTGACCAACAGAGGGTATCCCATCGAGGGCTTGGGGAGGAGTAAATGATTTTGGCCTCCACTCTTTGCGAGCCTTCGTCCCGCAGGTGCGCTTCTGGACCGGGCCAGCACTTCCTTCGGAGAGCATCTCTTCAAACGCCTGTTGGTCGAAGCGGACGACCATCTTTTGTTGCGTGGAGCCAAGTTTGGCTGCATCCGATTGCGTCACCAACTCGTCAGCCGTGGAGAAGTTTGTCCCCAGCAGAGTCGCCATCGTGTTTGCCATAAAATATAAAAGAACAGAACAGTTATCGGAGGACCGGACTTTTACTTCACGTTACAAACTCGCTTGTACAAAGAAAGCCTAGGGACGAAAACCTAGGTACAGCAATCTAAGTACAATTGTTTATTTCTGATTCTGGGGGGTGATGATAGAGGCTCGGGAAGGCGACGGCAGCCCTGCCTTACTCCTTGGACGATCGGTATGCAGCCTTGGCTCCTGTGACGAGATGGTTGGCGTTGATGAAGAAATGCTCCTCCTGCTCTCCTCGTATTGCTCTTCTGGCTTCTCTCTCTCTGGATTGATCTCTGTGGATTCTTCTCTCTGACTATCGGGGGAGCCTCTCTGTATGGGCGTATCTCTCTCTGACCGTATATCTTTTACAAGAGAATGGCACCTTGCTATTTATAATAGTGGGATCTCCTCATTAGGGTTGCCAATGATTGCCTCTTGGAGATGACGACGGCCTGTGGATTGGTCAATCTAGGCCGTTCGCTTTTGATTGTGACGAATCCGAGCCATTGAGTGTAGATTACACCAAATCCCATCAACAATTAATGCTGATTGGAATAAATCTTCCTCATAATGGTCTTCCTATGTCTGCAAATAAATTAGATTTATTTTCCTGCCACGTGTCCGAGATTATTAGGATTTGACCCAATCTTTGATTGCAATAAATCTGAGAAATTGATCGGCTTAGGATGCGTGTCCTAGGAGCCATTGGGGGGATCTGAACCGCATGACGAGTGAGCCACATATGATTTTGGGCCGCATATGGTTAGGGCCACGTGTCAGGGCTGCCTGGGTAGTGGCCCTCTCATGGAGGTGATCATTGTGAGCCGCATAGGGATACATCCGCCTGAGCCGCATGGAAATGGTCCTCTTGAACCGCATGAGAAGTCTTTGCTCGAGCCGCATGAGGCTGTCTCGGCCTATGTAATGTCCCAAATTCGTGATACGTATTTAGTGTACGTATACGTGTTTTAGACCCATATTTTATTTATTCATGGTTAGTTATCTTGGTTTATTTTGTATTGGCTTGGTTTTATTGGCATTGATAGTTTAATTGGTTTTAATGGTTCATTGGTTTATTTGGGCTTGGTTTATTCCTGGGTTGGTTCGGTTTGGTTCGGTTTGGGATTGCTCTTGGTTCATCATGAACCAAGGGGTGAACCCCCTACCTACCACCACCACTCATATTTATTACCTATTCTTCTTCTCTCTCTTCATTAATCTCTTCTTCTTCCATTTACTCCCTTCACCTACAAGAGAGAGAAGAGAGAGGTCTAGGCAAGTGCAACTTGCTTCCCCAAGAGAGCACATTTTATTGTTCCATTAGCTTTTCCTCATGTTTCTAAGACACATTAGAACTTGTCATTTTCATTTTGAGGCTTTAATTTTTGTAGATCTAGAAATTAGTTATTTTTGGATTTTGGTGGTTTTGATCTATCAAACTTTCTTGTTTTAAAGTTTTGATGGTTCCATGTTGTAGAGAATTTTATTCTACCCAATTTTGACCTTTGAAAAGTTGGATTTGGACTTATTTTGACCAAGTTATGGACTTTTGAAGCTTTGGATTCAAACCATGGAGTTCTTGCTGATTTGGAGAAGACAGTGAGTAGTGCGCGAGCTTTTTAGCTTACACCACTGAGTTGCGCGTGCTCTTTAGCGCAGCGCAGTCCCCATACGCTGCCTTTTGAAAGCGTATGTCTTTCATACGCTGCCTTGACAAGGAGTCGTATGGACTTCATATGCTGCCTTGACAAGGAGTCGTATGGACCTCATACGCTGCCTTGATGAGGAGTCGTATGGACCCCATACGCTGCCTTGAAGAGGAGTCGTATGGAGTACATACGCTGTCTTTTGGAAGCGTATGTCTTGCATACGCTGACCTGAGCGTATCCTGACCTGAGCGTATGCTGCCTGAGCGTATGCTAACCTGAGCGTATGCTGACCTGAGAGTAGCTTGACCTGAGCGTATGCTGACCTGAGCGTATGCTGCCTGAGCGTATGCTGCCTGAGCGTATGCTGCCTGAGCGTATGTTGACTTGAGCGTAGCCTGGCCTGAGCGTAGCCTGACCTGAGCGTAGCCTGATTACCCTGGATCTTCTATAGCCTGAACTTGATAATCACGAATTTACTTGATATGTTTGTAATTGATAATTGAGCATGACATGATAGTGATCCGTAGTGGTGCACTCCTGACATAATAACCTGGCATGACCTGATAGTGGCCCGTCGTGGCGCACTCCTGACAAGTACACTTGGCATGGTAACCTGACATGATTATCTCGAATAGCTGTTGCGACGGCTACCTGACATGACATGACCTGTATAATTAACCTGGACATCGTGGGCGATTGTGCTTGTACAAATAATCCAGTCCTGTCTTGCATCATGTCTAGGAGGGGACTCCTGAGTACCACGGTCAGGAGTACCTACTAAAATGGACTAAGGCTAATAACTAGAATAATAGTTTAGTCATGACGAGATTTCCCAGCTACAGGCAATCCCGTTACCTGGGCACGCCTTGGGATCTGTAGCCTGCCGTCGAGTAGGGCACATTTCCAGCACACTGTCATGTGTTGCACCCTTCAAGCTACCTAAGGGTACATTCGTTTCCTGGACGATGTACCCACCTGAATTCAACTCTAATCTTTTAACCCGGGTAACCTGGATGGTCTGCAGGGCTTGTGGCTGTAGAATAATCTCACTGCATCTTGTTAGTAATTAGGCTTGTGACAACCCTAGTTAGTTAAAGTATCAAGCCGTAATTCTTGCTTGGCCGTGAAGTGATTGGATGGAGTCTAACCAGTCTAGTCTTGCCCTGATCCTGTTCCAGATTATTGATGACCAGAATGCTTGTATTTATTTTTACCGATAAATGGTGAGAATTCCAAGTTCTGCTCAGACGAAGGGTTACAACCCCGGTCCTTGTTTGGTTTACGGGTTGTAACCTGGTTGTCTGATGGTTATCTCGTCGTATATCATCCTGGTGTATTTTCTTTATTTCCAGTTCTTACTTTTATTTATATCTTGTGCTGATTGCTGGTTTTAGCTCTTAAGTGAAGCCCCTTTGTGGCACTTGCTTTTTTTGGGGTCTGACCCAGCTGGTTTTGTATGGCCAGATTTCGGAGCAGCTCCAGAGGATCTACCGGTTTTCCAGCCCGATGGTGAACACCAGACGTAACCAGGGCAACGAGTGGGATTCTTTTGTCCTCCCACTTTATTGTAAAATTATTCTTTTGAGGCGTT
>JANAVB010001469.1:0-44340 GCA_029216955.1 Iris pallida
ACAGGACATGAATAGTTTATGGAGCATGAATATGTTTATGGAACGTGAGATTGGTTTGAATGATATGATTTATATGATATGGTATGCATTGCATGGTCAATGGACTCGGATGGCCCGTGCACGGGTGCGGCTTTCCTCAGACGGTTACGACCGGGGCACCGGGACCGTTCGGCCTAGGAGAAAATTATGTATGGTATTTATGGTGCACATTATTCGGACGGTTTGCGACCGGCCAGTGTTGTGATAAGCTATGATATCAGTAAGTTTGGGATCCTTCAGATATTGGGCTCGCAACCTGTATCGAAGTGATCATAGGCTTACACATAAGAGATGCCAAGTCCATTACGGTGCGAAACACCATGACCTTCATATAGATAGGGCCGGTGGGCTGAGATTAGAGTTGGGTGCAGGTGCAGGGCCTGCTAACCTTATGCATATGGCTATGTTTATGGTTGGTTGCGTGAATAGTATGATTTCTTATGTTAAGTTCTAACCATTGCAGGCTGGACAAAAAGGGACGGAGAGGATCACACACTATTTTTATATTCATATTATGGCTAACTGTATCTGCCTCAGGGACACGGTATCGGACATATTTATGATAAGTTGCTATGCATGAATATTGCCATAAAACTGATCCTAAGGCTAAATAGAAAGATTACAAATTAAGATGCATGTTTCACTAAATATATTAGTGTTTGGTTTGGGTGCGAGCGGGTCTTGATCAGTGCGAAGCGAGGACGAAAGCACTAATCTCCTACTAGTTTATGTGCAGGTTCAGGTTATGATCAGCTCGGGGCGGGGCTTGGCTTGGACGCGTCGAGGCATGGAGTCCTTAGCATTTCAAGAGGAGCTACCGCATAGGCGTTCGGACTTGCGACATGGAGATGTTCGACCGAAGACTACTTGTTGGCTATAAAGAGGCATAATGCATAGAACAATGTAATCCTTTGTGAGCTAGAGAGATCATGAGCGTTGTAGCCAATTGGCATATATGTTGGGCTATTCAGAGCCTTTGTAATATTCAGTTTGTTATCAATAAAAGAGATTCTTATGTTATACTTTATTTCATTTTGCTGCTTATGTTATCAATTTGATATAAACACTATATGAACCTGTTATCTTGCCTTGCACGAGTGCAACTCCAGGCTCGTGTGGCATCACGCCCCAGCGAGGACGATGATTCGGGTAAAATCTAGCAAGGACGAGCGATTTCTCGGATCGGGGCGTGACAAGTTGGTATCAAAGCGGTTACATCCTCTGGACCGTGCACGAATCTCTTTGACCCTTAGTTGCTTTGCTATCGAATTCAGTTGACTCTAATTTGTTTCTGCAACCGCATGGCTCATGGATCTGCTCGACGCTACATTGGATGTTCCATAAAATAAGCCTATATTAAGTGAGTACGTCTGCCACAAGTATGTCGTGACTATCGCGCCATCTCTGTGTGCTGTCGGAGAATATTGGTTGCACGAAGTGCAACGAGTTATGAGATTATGGTTTTCCGAAGTGCAAGAAAGTTGTGAGTCGCTGGTCGACGAAGTGCAATGAATATGGTGATGTTGGTTGCATGAAGTGCAATAATATATGTGTTGTTGGTCGCACGAAGTGCGAGGAGTTATATGTTGTTGGTCGCACAAGGTGCAAAGAGATACGTGTTGTCGGTTGCACGAAGTGCAATGAGTCGATATATGAGACGATGCGTATTATGTGGCCATGCGAATGATTATGTGTTGTTGGTTGCACGGAGTGCAGCAAGTCGTGAATCGTTCGTTGTATCAGTGCAACGAGTCGACATGGTATGATACGTGTTGTATGGCTATGCGTATGGATAGCAATATGTCGAACGGGATTGTGACCTTAAGTATCGAGAGTAAATTGTTGTACGAGCTACAATGAGCGAGATTGGAAAATCGTGGATGCGATTTGAACGAGTCGAGTTGGTCGCTAAGTCGAGTTTGAGTTGGCGAACGTTTATGTTGGCTGTATGTCTCATTGAGTTTGAGTAAGCGAATGTTACGTATGTGATCGACATGATCGGTAAGGCACAGTTGGATTGAATGTATGTCAAACTTAAGCGAACGATGGTGCATGTTGGCCCAGTTGTTGTGCCAACTCGACTAAGAAGAACGCTAGAGCTGGGATCAAGAAAGATCGCCATACGAGGATAGTTGATTGGAAATAGATGTTGGACCTATACGGAGTGTAAAGTTGAGTGATGACACGATTTCGAGTGGTATATACAATACCACTTGTGCGAGCAGTATAGCAAAGTATTGTATCAATAAAGATATGCTCGATTCTGAGTGGTATTTGGAATACCACTTAGCAATAGCTATGTTAAGCCGTTTGTGACTTGCAATAGAATGCATCAATACGAATGTGTGATTATGATAGGTTTGTCTTCAACGGACGGAGTAGTACCGAAACTCGGATAGGAATGACTTGATAGAAGTCGATGCAAGTATGCTTCAATGAATTGAGTTGAGTGATTATGCGTGAAGTCGTACCTATGGATGATATGTCGGACGAGGATTCGTTAAGTGTAAGTCGAACGATAGGCTGAGCATAGCGAAGGAATGTTACGTTGAGGAAATAGTCGACCCGGTCGAATGTACGTGAGTTAGTACGAAGACTTGTTCGGAACGTGTTGAGTAAGTATGAAGAAATCGTGCGAACGAATTCGAGTTAGTGCGATGAGTCGGTAGCACGATTGTAAGTGCGAGTTAGGAATATGAGAGAATGGATACGTGAATTAGAAATTGTGTCATAATGATGTAGTAGTTAGCTACAACGGAATGGATAGTAATGTGCGCATTACTTGATTTGTATTCGAGTTCGGATAATGACAGTAATTGCAACGAATTGGAGCTCATGAGAGACGAAGATGTTCAACTTATGCATATCGACGATGGTATTGAGGCGTATCAAATACGATATACAATAACTCGGGATACTCTGATCAAATGAACAAAAATTATGTTGAGCATTGTTGTTGGATGAATAGGATGCAAGTTAAGTTATGGCAATTGGGATGATAACGGTAGGAGTGCTACGAAAAATTTAAGAGTGGATGGATGTTACTTGGATGAAAACGAAAGTGCCTAATTATTTCGAGGATAACCACAATATTGACATTCTTGTCTTATGTGAGTGCAACTCCAGCATCGCACATGCGTCATGCCAAATTAGGGCGATCATTTCGCGTGAGCGCTGGTATAGTGATTCATACATCGGGGATGATCAAACTTACAAGGCGTGGCAAATTGGATTTAGACTTGTGGTTTGATGCGAAAGTCGTTCGAGGATGGTTTCAATGAGTATGGAATGTGTTGAGCTATGATCACGAATAGGTAATCTCGGACTTGAGGTGAGTAGATGTCATACGACTAGCAAAGATAGTCGACGGTAATAAATAAGTGATTCGAGTAGTTAACGGCGCATCGGTTGCACGGGGTGTAGATAATTATGGGTTTGTAAGTTATGTCGGATTGGTGAAGTCTCGTAGGAATTGTCGAAAATTAATTTGGCTTCGCGATAGGATATAGCATGGTTCGTTGTAACTATCCCTCGTTGATGATCTTCAATTATCGAGCGTAGTTTTGTGGCAGATGACCCTAGAAGACTTGACCGCCAAATCAAGTGAATATTGAAGTCCCATAGGATGACCCAATGAAGTCGCATAAAGATATCGTCGAGGATGAAAGATGATGTAGTGCATGTTAAGGATAAGTCTAAGCGAGTGAGTATCGTGTTTCGAAAGTTAGCGAGTAGCCTTCGACTAGAACGATATGGTCAGAAAAAGGAAAATTTTGATCGATCGAATAAGTATGCAAATAGACTTGGTTGGTCGATGATCGAATAGATATTGAGGAATGTACTTAGCATAGGGATGCGGTAAGACGATTGCAAGAATTCTGCAATGCGCGAGAGCGACGGATAGTGGAACGACCCTAAGAGTTGTGTCGTAGATCGGTTTGAGTAACGGTTAGGCTATGTGTGTTGAGCGCGCTATCTATGTTACGAAACGAACTAGTCGGGATTGATTCGAGAATTGAGTAAAGGATTCGTACTCGGTCGAGAATAGGAGATGGATGTATCGTAAGAGACCTTGGATCAGAAAGATTATTGCCTTTGAGCATCGTAGACTCAAGTGGACCTCTTGTATCAGGAGAGATTAAGCATGATGTCAGGATAAGTTACCTAGCGGGGTAGCCCCAGACGCGATGCGTAGGCAGTTTAAGAACGTGGGTCGTGTTGGGATAGTTGGGTGTGAGACTTAGTATGGATTGTAGGCAAAGGTATTTGTGACATGTTAGACTTAGTCCATGTCGTTAATGCCAAATGCTATGAATGATTGGATGAAAGACTTGAGTTATGTGAGAGATAGGAAATGATTGGGTGAGTAGGTATTGTGGAAAATTGTTGCGATCAAATGCGCAATGACTTGATGCAGTGTGAGTGTTAGGTGGCCAGCGAGAAACTTATGAGATCGAACTAATAGTTTCGGGTTAAATTATGTGCAAGATGATGGAATATGATCGCATGTTATGGAATAAACATACGAGGAGTATTTTAGGAATAGGCGCTAAGATATGACTAAGTCGAGTATGGACTGATTGGTGCTTGAGGATTTAAGTTGAGCTTGTTAGTTGTCCCGATATCCTACAACTAAGTTTGGATGAAATGCATATATTGGTGGGACACCTAAAATATGTGTATGATCCAAACTAAGTTGTATCATTCCAACGATAGTAGCACGAGATCGTGAAACGATCTAGTGAGACACTTGGATTAAGTGTTGGTTTCGGTTCGAGGACGAACCTTGTTTTGAGTGGTATATTATGTAATGCCCCGCTCCGTACGGTGCATTATGATGAGTCGTTGACTCGAAGAGTTGCATTGACCCGATGAAGTATTGATACAAATCGATGCAAGAGTTACGTTGGCCAAAGGTAAGCTTTGAGTCGATTGGGATCTATGAATCGAATCGATGCAAAGGATAAGTCCCGTTTGAGCAAGTGCTAATTTTAGTTGATCTGGTGTGCAGGCTATGCTTTTACGCTGGACGATAAGAGGTCGGCATCTTGCCTTATTCAGTAAAGTGTCCGCGAAAGCAAATCGTGGCCTTACAACGGAGTGTGGCATGGACATGATAGGCCAAATCAATCGAGTAGTTCAACGGAATGGCTAAGTTAGGAGAGTGAGCTATGCGACCAAGTTATGGAATCGAGCCGCTTTAGCTTGGTAAAATGACAAGGCGTATCGGCTTAAGGTGGGCGGGTTCTTGACTCTCTCTTCCAATTCCTTTACGTCTAATAAAATATATCGTTGCATGTGTAAGTTGCTGTCAAGTTATCGAGCGTGGCTCGGCGATTAAGTGTCTTATTATGTGTTGAACATTAAGGTAGAACATTGAACAATGAACAATTGAAGCGACGTGCATCAAGTGTACGGGTCGCGGTAGGGCAGTAATGGTAGAACATTGAAAGACAATATCGAGATGTGCATCACGTATACGACTCCGAGTACATTGAACACTAGGCATAGAACATTGATTATGGCATTGAGCGTGCCCTCGTGCACGGAAGCTAGGGAATGACTAAGTAACTATGAAACTAGGCTATGAGAACAGCTTATGAACGGATCGCGTTGGATGTAAGTACGAGAAGTCTATGCCATTGTACGTCGTGCGTCAATACGGATGTGTTGGGGCATAATGCCAACGGAACTTGAGAAGAGAGAACGGATTATGTGTACGGGACATGAATATGTTTATGGAGCATGAATATGATTATGGAACGTGAGATTGGTTGGAATGATATGATTTGTATGCTATGGTACGTATTGTATGGTCAATAGACTCGGATGGCCCGTGTACGGGTACTGCTTCCCTCGGACGGTTACGACCGGGGCACCGGGACCGTTCGGCCTAGGAGAAAATTATGTATGGTAATTATGGTATACATCATTCGGATGGTTTGCGACCGGCCAGTGTTGTGATAAGCTATGATATCAGTAAGTTTGGGATCCTTCGGATATTGGGCTCGCAACCCGTATCGAAGTGATCATAGGCTTACACATAAGAGAAGCCAAGTCCATTACGGTACGAAACACCGTGACCTTCATATAAATAGGGCCGGTGGACTGTCACGACCCGCACCCTAGAGTAAGGGCACGAGAAGTGGGTACGTCCAGCCTACGCCGCAGTATCGGCAGTAGAACGCTGTCCTAGGTCAACATACATCTAGCAATATAATACTAAGCAGTAAATGAACTCAATCACTACTAAGGAGAGAGAAAACACGATATGATATAGAACTCAAGGAAATACTGAATATAGAAAAGTCTAGGATAAAATCCCAGCAATTATCCAGAGTACAAATCTCAGCTACTGAAAGAAAGAATATATACAACTCAACATCTCTGAACAGAAGTAAAGACTAACTAAACAGACTCAAGACAACATGAAAATAAGATAAGGCCTAACTAAACTAGTCTAGGCAGTGGGGTGAAGTCCTCAGCTAGAGCTATCCGAAGAAGGTATCCTCCAAGCCTCCTCCTCGTTCTCTGTAATATTTTCAACAGGTCCAGTCAGGACAGGAACGAGTACAATACATCTCAACAGTTCATAGCAGGTTAGAAAATATAATCATGCAGTAAAGTAAGATATAGATACTGAAGAAATGCGGTATGTAAACAGAGAAAAAAAAAACTGTAATGGAAATATCTACTATAAATAGAGAGCTACAAGTGACTAGTGAGTCAGAGTAAAATATAAACATGTGAATGGCCTGGGATGATTCTGATAAGACACTAAGGAATGATTCTGATAAGAAACTACTGGTGTATTATTCACATGTCCAAATTCTACCTCCCGTACCCCCAATTAATACACAAGGATCCAACCAAGTTATGTTATATGATGCTATGTAACAGACCCCGAAGGTGGTAGACCCCGAAGGTGATATGACCCCGAAGGTGATAGACCCCGAAGGTAATACATAGTAGTCCCATAAATGGGATAAGGATTCTGAGAAGACTCTACGATCATAAGAGTATATGTCGTAAGTGATCAAAGAACCAACGAAGCATAGTGATACGCTATGTAAGTGAAACGCACAGAACATAGAGTACCCGATGCTTCCTAAGGATAACATCTCAAGGAGGGATTCATATAGTACCAATCCGTGTGACCAACGTGCCAGTATCAATTAAAGTAATTTAATGCAGGAAAATAATTCTAAGCAGGATATGAAATGATCAGAGAATGTACTCGCCTGCTAACTGAAAGTCTGAGATGAAAATACTGTCCGAGGAGTGGTGTCTGGCTCCTATTAGAACAGCACAAGTCACAACAAGTCCAGAATGGTAATAAGATGCACGACAATGCGTTCTACATGAATCTAGGTCAATCTAGACCAAAGTCAACTCTTGGTCAACCTTAGAAGTCAAACTAGGTCAATCTTAAGCCAAACAAGTCTATACTAGTCTATTCTAGGTACAACAAGACTAACAAGTTTAATCTAGACTCCAACTAGGCATTCAAGCCACACCCATAGGCCATACCATGCCTATGAACAAACCATAAACCACATGACATTACCTATACCTAACATAATACACATATTGATATAGCTATATAATATAACATAGCCTACACATCATATAGGTTACTATATGCATCTCACATACACATGTATATCTAAATATATATATTTAGTACACACACATTACATATATAGGATACACATATTGATATATATAGGCTAATATAGAATACTCATGGGCATATGGACCACTACATACATATCACACATTACCTCATGTATACCCATATTACTATTATATGGTAACACACATAATATAAGATACCTTAAATGAACTCACATACTCAAATACAAAGGAAAAATAGGAATGACATGTGTAAGTGTGTTGTGAGAGCATGACAATTTAGTGGTGAAAACAATGTGTGTTGGTTAAAGGAAAATAAAGTGTGTAGGCAAATGTGTGTGGATGATGATGAAAGTTCATGTAAGCATGTATGTTCCTGTGACATGAGAGTGTACATAGACAAAGACAAGAGTGTGTGTTAGAACAAGGGTATGTGTGTGGAGAGGGTTTGTGATATCAAAACAGTGTGTGTTGACAGTGTAGGAGAGGAAGGAAAACAGTGAAGTGGTAACACATGAGTGCAATGGCAAAACAGTTTTAAAACTATCATTTAATTCTCAGATTTTACATACAACTTCCCCCCTATCAAACTCAGATTAACATATTGAAAAGAACATTCAATTTAGTTCACAATAAGTAACCTATACAAACACATATTCTCAGTTTAAAACATTTAATCTCAGGTATCATATCACAAGCTCAGATTTTACCTTCACATATAAACAAAAAAAAAAACAATAATGAAACAGTCCACACTCAAAATCAGTTTGAAGTAAACAATAAGGTTCAAACCATTTCAGGTTTATGAATGAAACTCAAGCTCAGTTAAATCCCAGGTACCTATATAGGTTAAAGTTCAATAATCAAACCATTTCTCAGGTTTACTACTAAAACTCAGGTTTCACAACTAAACAGGAATCAAATCGGTTCAATAGGAGAAGTATTCAGGTTTCCAAATCAGTTCATAGTAAAAGCATTCTCAGGATTTATGAACTAAAACTCATATATCACGTAACCAGTTAACAACAGTTCAATATAGGAAGATTTGGAAATCTCAGGTTCAAACTGAACACAACCCAGTTCAACAATAACTCAAGATCATTAACAGTCCAAAAATGAGTACTAATAGCTAGCCAAAAATCAGTTTTCAGTCCCCTTTAGGATATCTCAGAATTAACCCCCAATGCTCATCCAAAACAATCCAATTTCGACACCCACTTAGAAATCAACTAGGTGAACAAGTTATAGGTTTAATTACATGTAACAACAGTGTCTAACAGGTTAATTTGATGTCCAAATCTCAGTTTTTAAAAACTGGAACAAATCTGAAAACAGGGAATATCAACACAGTTTTTATGAAATGGGAAATTGACATTTGATAATAAAAATCAATCTAAAATAGTAATTTAATGGTTGGTAACTTACAAACATATTGTATACATGCTATGTGATGTATTTGTGTCCACAGAAGTGGACACAAACGTGTCCAGTTCAAAACCACACAAAACAGTGCAAAGAAAACTGCTCCTCGTGCACGAGTTCACGTCGTTCGTGTGCACGACACGACACGCACACAACCCTCGTGCACGTGTCCCAAGGTTGACCTAGACTAGGGCTATCCAATGGACACCCTGTCCTGTGTCCAAGTCACGTGTACTCGACACAAAACGTGCGTGTCAGTGCTCAAAAACAGTGAATGACTGCACAGGCAAAGCCCCATGCACGAGCTCGTGCGTGTCCGACACGCCACGTGGGCTCGTGCCACTTGACACATGGGGTGACATACAATGCCCCATGATGTGTGTCAAGTCTCACGTGTCGGGGAGTCGTGTCCAGGGCGCTGTGTCCCTCGATGAGCAGGGCATGCACAGTGCCCGCGCGCGCGTGTGCACGACAGCGTGTACACGTGCCCGACACGACTCGACACGACACAAAAACTCGACACCAACCACAGAATCGTGTAAGCGAGGTTAAAATCTAACATTCCATTCAAATACAATTTAAAATTACACACGAAATGCCCATTGGGCATTTCATCAAACACTTACCAGGGAACACTGATACGTGTCCAGAATGGACACGAAATGACACGAAATTCCAGAAACCCTAGTCCTACAGTTTGGCTAGGGTTTGGGCAACCTAAAAATGATTTTTACAGAATTTTTAATGGGTTAGAGAAGGTTATACCTAATGATGCACCAAGCTCCAAAAATACTCTAAGGAAGAGATCCTTTCAAGCACCAAAGCTCCTCAAATTGCGTACCCCCTGTCAAATCTCAATCCCAACAGCAAGAAATCACTATTTAGAACCTATAGGAATTTACTAGAGGGAAAAAGGAGCTAATTTGGATTTTCTATGAATTTGTGAAGTTGGAACATTACCTCTTTTCTAAACTTGATGAACCCTAATGAAAGAGGCTATCCCTAAAAATTTGGGAGGATATAAATAGGGGAATGGGCTGTTATGTGGCTGGCCAAAAAGGACCTAGGGTTAGGGTTTAGGATGAGGGCTAAGGTTACTCCAACAATTTCTAGCTAATCCAAGGGCTCACAATAAAGTAGCCCCTTAACCTTTAGTCCAAAATATCTTTAACAAATATCTAGATATTTACTAATATAATTACTTTAATGAAACCCTCCAACTTAGTCTCTAGGGTCATGATTATCAATGTAGATTAGGCTAACTTCTAGGTCAAGACTCAACAATTAAGTAACACATATTTAATTAATATAATTCACAAAATCACAAAAGTGTCAAAATGACTAAAATACCCCTAGGCTAAAAAGTAGAAATTTGAAATCCTAAACACATGATTAGGTCTCATTGGTCATGATTAGTCTTCTAGGTCATGCATGACTAATGTTACACTTAGCAAAACACCAATTCACATTTCACTCAATTAAATAGTTTTAAATTAACTAAAAATCACCAAAAATCATATCATGACTAAAATCAATATTTTAATGATTTAAAATACAAAATTTCAAATTTACCCTTATTTTGGAAAAGTGGGTGTTACAATCCTACCCACCTTATAAAAATTTCGTCCTCGAAATTAAGATGGTAGCAGGCCTTCTAGGTTAAACCCCCAGCAATCATAGTCTCAGAATCTATCTTAAATCATACAGTTGAAAAGTGTAACCTATGGGGGTCATGGCATGCAATATCAGTCTGGGGTCTCATCTAGTTATACTAACCATGCTACAGTACTAGGCAATCACAAGGTATCAAAACATACAAGCAAGGGATGCATCAAAAATTTCAAAAAGGAATACTAAGGTTAGGTCAAACTCACCTCCAGCTAGGTCTGAGAACCAGAACTCTTCCTGGAAGCAGGGCCCTGGTTGGGGCAGATCTATCAGGGCAGTGTTGCACCCAGTGTGCAGCCGACCCACATATTAGGCACAATCCTAGTCTCTTTCTACAGTTGCTCCACTTGTGTCCAGACTTCTTGCAGAAGGCACAGATAGGCTCTGGCTCAGCTGGCCTTTGCTGGACAGGAGGCTGGGCTGGGTATGATGATATAGGCTGGATAAATGGGTACTCCTCAAACTCTGGGTAGGACTGGGTACTGCTCCTCGCCCTCTTGGGACTAGGCTCTTCTCCCAGAAGCACAGAGTCCCGCTGACGTAGCAACCTCTGGATTTTCTCCCTCATGGCCTCCTCATGGACTCTCTGTGACTCCATCAACCTTTCTTCGAAAAAAGCAAACACCTGGGCTGCGTCAAGTAGCACACCTCCAGGTGGTACAGTAGGGAGTACAGAGGGTAGGGAAGGGCTCTCGGTCTCAGGCAAATCCGCAGCTCTCTCCTGAATGACAGGAGATGAAGGAAGACTCTCTGGCGAGGCTACCACCATCCTCAATGGCAGGAGGTGCCAACACCCCTGATCAGATAGAGGGATAACTACCTCCTGAACAGTAGGAGGGGAGGCACACTCTCAGTAGCTGCAGCTGCCCTCAGGCGACGGGCTCGGGTCACGGGTGCCATACTGAAAGAAAGAAAGGAAAATAAAATAAATCAATCATCAAGGCTGAAAAACTGGTAAATATCAACAAAGGAGAACTAGTTACAAGAATCACTATTTAAAGCCAAGCTATACTATCATCCTAAGACAAGGGCCTAATCACAAGTCATCAAATATCACACTAAGAAAGAACTACATATGCATAAGCTCTATAAAGTTAAGAAGATCTCTACTCCTAAATTGTTTAATGATGGAAACAATTATAATAACTGGAATGAAGAGAGAGACGATATATTTAAGAACCTTTCTAAGATACAATCTGATAATCATACGCGTCTGTCCAAAAATCATGATACTCAGAGTCCTCGCCACGCTAGTAAGCAAGGCTGCGATAAACGGTAGAGTACATAACAGGGGCATGCACCTCTAATATGTCGTCTGGAATTCTCGCTATGCCGACTAGTATAGCTACGAGGAATTCCAAATCTCATAACCAAGATACGTACATCCGGAGTCAGGTCTCTATGTTTCCGCCACGCCAGCTAATATAGCTGCGATAAACTCTAGGTTCCATAACCAAGTAGACGTTTTACCATCCCTGTATTCCCGTCGTCATATGTTATCAGAAAAATATCGTAACTCGGGCCATAAAAATTCATCTCGATAGGAAATCAAATCAACAACGATCCAACAAAATCAAATTCGATAATCAAGGAGTGAGAGAAAAAACAAGAAAATGATTCAAATTGAAGTTAATAACAAGATTCTCAAGGTCGTCCCAGGAATCTTTCAAGGAGTCCTAACCGTGATTGAGTACCTTCAATGTATGTCCTACTTTACTGCAGGCTGTAGTGTACTCTAGTTCGAATACCACTACATAAACTCGACCTGCATGGGCCACCACTAAAAACGTGTCACGACCCGCACCCTAGAGTAAGGGCACGAGAAGTGGGTACGTCCAGCCTACGCCGCAGTATCGGCGGTAGAACGCTGTCCTAGGTCAACATACATCTAGCAATATAATACTAAGCAGTAAATGAACTCAATCACTACTAAGGAGAGAGAAAACACGATATGATATAGAACTCAAGGAAATACTGAATATAGAAAAGTCTAGGATAAAATCCCAGCAATTATCCAGAGTACAAATCTCAGCTACTGAAAGAAAGAATATATACAACTCAACATCTCTGAACAGAAGTAAAGACTACTAAACAGACTCAAGACAACATGAAAATAAGATAAGGCCTAACTAAACTAGTCTAGGCAGTGGGTGAAGTCCTCAGCTAGAGCTATCCGAAGAAGGTATCCTCCAAGCCTCCTCCTCGTTCTCTGTAATATTTTCAACAGGTCCAGTCAGGACAGGAACGAGTACAATACATCTCAACAGTTCATAGCAGGTTAGAAAATATAATCATGCAGTAAAGTAAGATATAGATACTGAAGAAATACGGTATGTAAACAGAGAGAAAAAAAAACTGTAATGGAAATATCTACTATAAATAGAGAGCTACAAGTGACTAGTGAGTCAGAGTAAAATATAAACATGTGAATGGCCTGGGATGATTCTGATAAGACACTAAGGAATGATTCTGATAAGAAACTACTGGTGTATTATTCACATGTCCAAATTCTACTCCCCGTACCCCCAATTAATACACAAGGATCCAACCAAGTTATGTTATATGATGCTATGTAACAGACCCCGAAGGTGGTAGACCCCGAAGGTGATATGACCCCGAAGGTGATAGACCCCGAAGGTAATACATAGTAGTCCCATAAATGGGATAAGGATTCTGAGAAGACTCTACGATCATAAGAGTATATGTCGTAAGTGATCAAAGAACCAACGAAGCATAGTGATACGCTATGTAAGTGAAACGCACAGAACATAGAGTACCCGATGCTTCCTAAGGATAACATCTCAAGGAGGGATTCATATAGTACCAATCCGTGTGACCAACGTGCCAGTATCAATTAAAGTAATTTAATGCAGGAAAATAATTCTAAGCAGGATATGAAATGATCAGAGAATGTACTCGCCTGCTAACTGAAAGTCTGAGATGAAAATACTGTCCGAGGAGTGGTGTCTGGCTCCTATTAGAACAGCACAAGTCACAACAAGTCCAGAATGGTAATAAGATGCACGACAATGCGTTCTACATGAATCTAGGTCAATCTAGACCAAAGTCAACTCTTGGTCAACCTTAGAAGTCAAACTAGGTCAATCTTAAGCCAAACAAGTCTATACTAGTCTATTCTAGGTACAACAAGACTAACAAGTTAATCTAGACTCCAACTAGGCATTCAAGCCACACCCATAGGCCATACCATGCCTATGAACAAACCAAACCACATGACATTACCTATACCTAACATAATACACATATTGATATAGCTATATAATATAACATAGCCTACACATATCATATAGGTTACTATGCATCTCACATACACATGTATATCTAAATATATATATTTAGTACCACACATTACATATATAGGATACACATATTGATATATATATAGGCTAATATAGAATACTCATGGGCATATGGACCACTACATACATATCACACATTACCTCATGTATACCCATATTACTATTATATGGTAACACACATAATAAGATACCTTAAATGAACTCACATACTCAAATACAAAGGAAAAATAGGAATGACATGTGTAAGTGTGTTGTGAGAGCATGACAATTTAGTGGTGAAAACAATGTGTTGGTTAAAGGAAAATAAAGTGTGTAGGCAAATGTGTGTGGATGATGATGAAAGTTCATGTAAGCATGTATGTTCCTGTGACATGAGAGTGTACATAGACAAAGACAAGAGTGTGTGTTAGAACAAGGGTATGTGTGTGGAGAGGGTTTGTGATATCAAAACAGTGTGTGTTGACAGTGAGGAGAGGAAGGAAACAGTGAAGTGGTAACAAATGAGTGCAATGGCAAAACAGTTTTAAAACTATCATTTAATTCTCAGATTTTACATACAACTTCCCCCCCTATCAAACTCAGATTAACATATTGAAAAGAACATTCAATTTAGTTCACAATAAGTAACCTATACAAACACATATTCTCAGTTTAAAACATTTAATCTCAGGTATCATATCACAAGCTCAGATTTTACCTTCACATATAAACAAAAAAAAAAAAACAATAATGAAACAGTCCACACTCAAAATCAGTTTGAAGTAAACAATAAGGTTCAAACCATTTCAGGTTTATGAATGAAACTCAAGCTCAGTTAAATCCCAGGTACACCTATATAGGTTAAAGTTCAATAATCAAACCATTTCTCAGGTTTACTACTAAAACTCAGGTTTCACAACTAAACAGGAATCAAATCGGTTCAATAGGAGAAGTATTCAGGTTTCCAAATCAGTTCATAGTAAAAGCATTCTCAGGATTTATGAACTAAAACTCATATATCACGTAACCAGTTAACAACAGTTCAATATAGGAAGATTTGGAAATCTCAGGTTCAAACTGAACACAACCCAGTTCAACAATAACTCAAGATCATTAACAGTCCAAAAATGAGTACTAATAGCTAGCCAAAAATCAGTTTTCAGTCCCCTTTAGGATATCTCAGAATTAACCCCCAATGCTCATCCAAAACAATCCAATTTCGACACCCACTTAGAAATCAACTAGGTGAACAAGTTATAGGTTTAATTACATGTAACAACAGTGTCTAACAGGTTAATTTGATGTCCAAATCTCAGTTTTTAAAAACTGGAACAAATCTGAAAACAGGGAATATCAACACAGTTTTTATGAAATGGGAAATTGACATTTGATAATAAAAATCAATCTAAAATAGTAATTTAATGGTTGGTAACTTACAAACATATTGTATACATGCTATGTGATGTATTTGTGTCCACAGAAGTGGACACAAACGTGTCCAGTTCAAAACCACACAAAACAGTGCAAAGAAAACTGCTCCTCGTGCACGAGTTCACGTCGTTCGTGTGCACGACACGACACGACACAACCCTCGTGCACGTGTCCCAAGGTTGACCTAGACTAGGGCTATCCAATGGACACCCTGTCCTGTGTCCAAGTCACGTGTACTCGACACAAAACGTGCGTGTCAGTGCTCAAAAACAGTGAATGACTGCACAGGCAAAGCCCCATGCACGAGCTCGTGCGTGTCCGACACGCCACGTGGGCTCGTGCCACTTGACACATGGGGTGACATACAATGCCCCATGATGTGTGTCAAGTCTCACGTGTCGGGGAGTCGTGTCCAGGGCGCTGTGTCCCTCGATGAGCAGGGCATGCACAGTGCCCGCGCGCGCTGTGCACGACAGCGTGTACACGTCCCGCCGACACGACTCGACACGACACAAAAACTCGACACCAACCACAGAATCGTGTAAGCGAGGTTAAAATCTAACATTCCATTCAAATACAATTTAAAATTACACACGAAATGCCCATTGGGCATTTCATCAAACACTTACCAGGGAACACTGATACGTGTCCAGAATGGACACGAAATGACACGAAATTCCAGAAAACCCTAGTCCTACAGTTTGGCTAGGGTTTGGGCAACCTAAAAATGATTTTTACAGAATTTTTAATGGGTTAGAGAAGGTTATACCTAATGATGCACCAAGCTCCAAAATACTCTAAGGAAGAGATCCTTTCAAGCACCAAAGCTCCTCAAATTGCGTACCCCCTGTCAAATCTCAATCCCAACAGCAAGAAATCACTATTTAGAACCTATAGGAATTTACTAGAGGGAAAAAGGAGCTAATTTGGATTTTCTATGAATTTGTGAAGTTGGAACATTACCTCTTTTCTAAACTTGATGAACCCTAATGAAAGAGGCTATCCCTAAAAATTTGGGAGGATATAAATAGGGGAATGGGCTGTTATGTGGCTGGCCAAAAAGGACCTAGGGTTAGGGTTTAGGATGAGGGGCTAAGGTTACTCCAACAATTTCTAGCTAATCCAAGGGCTCACAATCAAAGTAGCCCCTTTAACCTTTAGTCCAAAATATCTTTTAACAAATATCTAGATATTTACTAATATAATTACTTTAATGAAACCCTCCAACTTAGTCTCTAGGGTCATGATTATCAATGTAGATTAGGCTAACTTCTAGGTCAAGACTCAACAATTCAAGTAACACATATTTAATTAATATAATTCACAAAATCACAAAAGTGTCAAAATGACTAAAATACCCCTAGGCTTAAAAGTAGAAATTTGAAATCCTAAACACATGATTAGGTCTCATTGGTCATGATTAGTCTTCTAGGTCATGCATGACTAATGTTACACTTAGCAAAACACCAATTCACATTTCACTCAATTAAATAGTTTTAAATTAACTAAAAATCACCAAAATCATATCATGACTAACTAAAATCAATATTTTAATGATTTAAAATACAAAATTTCAAATTTACCCTTATTTTGGAAAAGTGGGTTTACATGGACTGAGATTAGAGTTGGGTGCAGGCGCAGGGCCTGCTACCCTTATGCATATGCTATGTTTATGGTTGGTTGCATGAATAGTATGATTTCTTATGTTAAGTTATAACCATTGTAGGCTAGACAAAAAGGGACGGAGAGAGGACGCACTATTTTTATATTCATATTATGGCTAACTGTATCTGTCGCGGGGACACGGTATCGGACACATTTATGATTAGTTGTTATGCATGAATATTGCCATAAAACTGATCCTAAGGCTAAATAGAAAGATCACAAATTAAGATGCATATTTCACTAAATATATTTAGTGTTTGGTTTGGGTGCGAGCGGGTCTTGATCGGTGCGAAGCGAGGACGAAAGCACTAATCCAGCACTAGTTTATTGCAGGTTCAGGTTATGATCAGCTCGGGCGGGGCTTGGCTTGGACGCATCGAGGCATGGAGTCCTTAGCGTTTCAAGAGGAGCTACCGCATAGGCGTTCGGACTTGCGACATGGAAATGTTCGACCGAAGACTACTTGTTGGCTATAAAGAGGCATAATGTATGGAATAATATAATCCTTTGTGAGCTAGAGAGATCATGAGTGTTGTAGCCAATTGGCATATATGTTGGGCTATTCAGAGCCTTTGTAATATTCAGTTTATTATCAATAAAAGAGATTCTTATGTTATACTTTGTTTCCTTCTGCTGCTTATGTTATCAATTTGAGATGAACACTATGTGAACCTGTTATCTTGCCTTGCACGAGCGCAACTCCAGGCTCGTGCGGCATCAGGCCCCAACGAGGACGATGATTCGGGTAAAATCTAACGAGGACGAGCAATTTCCCGAATCGGGACGTGACAGTCATCAGCTGCAATTTTTAATGTTTCTACAGAACCCAGATAGCTAAGGCAATAATCTCACTCTGTACTGGATTTGCGTAGAACATGAAATGGTCTAATTTTTTGGTCTAAATAGGCTTCACGATGTGTTTTCAATTGGCACTCAGTCCTTCAAATCCCACGACTTAGGTGAAGAAGAGTTCATTATGCTGTCACATAGATTATCGATATAATATCAGATATAGATGTTCCCATGGTCTCCATGCTTGGCAAAGAAAACATTTGCTACAGTCTTGATGCTTGGAAAGCATAAACGTTCCCACAGTCTAAATGCAATTATAGCATACACGTTCTCACGATCCAATGCTTGTGAATAGTATTAATAAGGATTATGACACGGCTCATGGTACACATGGAATATGGTTGTTCAGGTTAAGCCGGGAGGCTATCAAATAGTCACTCCTGAGTTGAGGATAGTGCTTTACGAAAACATAAAAAATTCTCGGGAGTCAGGACCGTTGAACATCAAGACAGTCCCTCGTTTGGGAGCTGCAATGAGATGTGAATAGTATTAATAAGGATGGCTCACAAGAAAGGGTAAGTTGAGTGGAGTCTTGCATGGCCATTGGACAACTTGTGCAGAAGGAAGATGTTTCTTCGGACGATAACCCTAGACCACAGGACCGATCTGACCTAGGATGAAACACGATATAGCTGAGCTAGTCATACAACCGGGTGATTTAGAAACTTCAGGGGCTTGCCACCCCGTTTAAAGGATCGTCGTCTAACCCGAACTATGTCCAAGATAGCTTGTCATGATGATGACCCTTCATATAGATTAAGATGGCGTGCTGTCACGTCCCAGAACCAGAATACCGGAGAGCGGGGGAATGACTCAGCCATCTACGTATTACGGGTGGATGAATACTGTATAATACGATCAATGCTATCTAAAAGACGAGGGTGCATACTATATGAAATTCTCACTAGGTTTACTCAACATCTATTGTCCCAATCATTCAATAAAAAGAAGTAAATTGAGAACATGTAAGAATGAGCAGTGCGACGTCCCAAACGCTCAGTCAAAATGTTCTTGAGATCTGGCTTTACAAAATATAGCCAGATGATATAAGAAGGTATACACAATCGTTATCAGCTGCAGTCTGACTTAGTTACAATTATGTAAAAAAAGTACAAGACAGTCCGACAAACATGTCAGTGCCAAGCGACAAAATGTAAAGTAAGTAGCAAAGCAAGCAGGAAAGCAATGAACCCACTCGTGTCCTCCTGCGATCATCCCTCTAGTATTAACCATCTTGGAGGTGGAAATAAGCTGAGTCCTCGGAAGCTGGCTCTAAATCTGGCCATACAAAACCAGAGAGGTTAGACCTCTAATAGCAAGTACCACAAAGGAAGCATGACATGAAGAATTACAACCAGATAAGAGTTAAGAATATGATAAATAAGTCTCTGCTTACTACTGGGATTCACACAACATCACGACACTTCAAACCAACTCCCCAATAAAACAAGGACAGAAGTTGACCCATCATATCCTGACATTCTGATCATCTCAGTAGTTAATGGAGTTGGTACAGTACACAAAAAAATCAATTTAAACGGCAATACAACTACTACGGCTTGCTAACTGTAAGTTCTAATTTGCCCTAAAAATATGCAATAAGGGATTCTTCAGTTCTTACAATGTACAAGTAAGGCTAGTCTACCGAATAATCAATTGCGCCAGTCATGAGTTAGACGTGTCCCAGCGGGATGCCCGTCATCAATATATATAAAACATAAACAAATACCACTCCCTGCCCATGTGGCAGGTTTGCAGTATCTGTGGGAACCAGCCGGCATATCGGGGCACTAATTATCCCGAGATGGCTGTCATGTAAGAACTCGGGAATCCATTCTCTTCATGCAATCGTTATTTATTTAACTTAATAGTCTCTATGTTAATTAAAATCTCATGCCGTGGATCATGGTCATCCAGAATGAGTATTTTCGTACAAAGTACGATATGTATAACTCTACAACGATGTCCGTGCGGTTAGGTTGTAGGTCTTACATAGCGTAATGCAACAATCAAACCTAGCTACGGAATAATCATGCCTTGACTGTAAGGTACACATGCTGCTTTTGTAGAAAATAAGTTGAAGTCTGCACGTGTCCATATGCCAATGTTCGGGATCGGCTAGTCGATTCCGATGGTTCATAGTTAATATGAACGTGTCTCATTCCATTTCAATAAGATGACTGGCCAGTCTCTTAGTTTCAACTAGGAATGCATGATCAATCATTAGTCGAGGTAACAATCAATGTCAATTCGTGACAAAGCATAAAAGTCAAACTAGTATTTAGTATGGTCGAGTCTATAACTCTCAGGGTTAAGTTCCAGTCATACTGGGTATCCATAACCCAATCGAGACACAGTGCACACTCCACACAGCAATATGTATTAAATATTAACATACAACAAGTGGCATAATCTAAACGGATGGGCGCATACTGCGTCGGGCAAGGGGGTAAAATATGCTAGTGCTAGGAAGCCTCCGGGCAGGGGAGTACGCCAAAGGAATATGCCAAGGGAAGTACGCCAAGCCAGAGGAGTACGCCAAGGGAAGTACGTATGAAGGAAGTACGCATAAAGGAAGTACGTGTAAAGGAGTACGCATAAAGAAAATACGCGTAAAGGAGTACGCCAAGCCAGAGGAGTACGCGTAAAGGAAATACGTGTAAAGGAGTAAAGTTTACGCATGAAACTTGTTTTACGCCAAGGCATAGTAGACTTTATTTTACGCGTAAAACAAGCTCGACTTGCGTAACCCAGATTCACGCTGATACGAATAAACGTGGGTGTAGAGTTTGATACTATGTTGGCACGAATAAACGTGGGCATACGGAACCTCCAGAACTCTAAATTCCATGAAACCTTCAATCTAAGCCAAAAATGGGACTTCCATAGATCAAAATGGGGTATAACACAAATCTCAACAACCTGGAACGATCAAAACTTGAAAATAAGGAAGTTTGATAGATCAAAACCACCAAATCCGAAAATGGACAAATTTCTAGATCTACAAAAAATAAAACTTCAAAATACAAATGTCAAGTTCTAAAGTATCTTAGAATCATGAAAGGAAGATAAATAAACCATAAAAATGGGTTCTCATGTGGAAGCAAGATGCACTTGCCTATGGGTTTTCTTAGGTTAGAGAAGAGGTCAATAGAGAAGAAGAAGAGTAAATGAGAATAAGTGAAGAGAGAGAAAGTAGTTGGGCTTTAAATGAAGATGGTGGTAGGTAGGGGGTTGGGTTCATGATGAACCACCCTAAACTAAAACAAACCAACCCAAGCCGAACCCAAGTCAAAATAAACCAAGAGCAAAACAAAAGCAGAAAATAAAATACAGAAAAATAATTAGCATAAAATTAAAGGAATTAAATACAGAACAAATGCATGATAAATATACATTTAAGCAGTACACGTATTAAATATGTATTCTGGGAACGGGGAGTGACATCTCTACCCTCCTTAGAAAAATATCGTCCTCGGAATTTCAAATCCAAGCAGGATAGAAATATCAGAGCTAAACTAATCCAAGTACAAGCAATTTTAGCGAGCAATCAGTCATCTTACAATATCAATACAAGTAATATATCGATGTTTATCAATCTACGACATCAAGCAATTTCTACTCATAGGGTGATAAGCATGAGGAATCAAGACAATCAAGGTACACAGAAAGAATATACCTTGTGAGTCAAATAGGTGCGGACACCGTGATCGGATATCATCCTCACGTTCCCACGGTGACTCTCCTAAGGAGTGATGATCCCAAGCAACATGGACAAGGCTAATTATTCGGTTCTTGCGTATCTTCTCCCTTCGGTCCAAAATGGACATAGGCTGTTCTTCGTAAGACAGGTTGGTACCAACAACCAGCTCAGAATGATCGAGGATATGGCTTGGGTTCGATACATACCTACGCAAGTGAGATACATGAAACACATAATGCACCTCTCGTAACGAAGGTGAAAGGGATAAATGATAAGCAACATCGCCAACCCTATCGAGGATAGCAAACGGGCCTACGTATTGCGGACTTTGGGAAGTCAAAAGTTGAAAAATATTACCTCACCCCGAGATAGAAATGCATTGTTTTTAACATAAGCCAAATATTGGGATTATTTATAAATGAAATAGATATTTCAATGCTGATCATGGCTGCTTCTGCTTAGTTTTTTTGGAAAGCAATGTCAAATCCTGTTTGGTAACAGTTGCTTAAAAATATTTTTGAAATACAATTAAAATTTGGGACAAACTTTAAAAAACAATTAGAACGTTGATGTTAAATGCTTTATGGTGCCACTTTTTGAAAAGCAACAACAATCTTAATTTAGGCCTACGATAGGGTTCTAGATTGCATATATTGAAGCTATTTTTTTTTTAAAGTGATCCAAAAATGTTTGGTAAACAATAACTTTTATTTATGAAGTAAACAATAACTTATCAAAATACTTTCAAATAGTCAGATCATTTTGACAACTTTTAACAACAATCACCCCCACGTTCTGTCAAAAAGTGCTCTTATTGTGGCTTCTTGAAAAGTGGCAACAATCATTAAACCAAGATAAAGTTAAGTCAAAGATGATTACAACCAATTTATGGAGACTCAAATCATTTTTAAAATTTAAAAGTTACAATGTTGATGATTCATTGTGACACATCATGTATACGTATCTAGCTAATAGTTGTTTGGGATGTTGTTTTTCCCCAAAATATACAACTAAGGTTTCCAAAAAAAAAAAATTATTTATAAGGGCACATTAAAAGTTGATCAAGACGCATCAGGATTGGGACTAGCTCGAAGAAAAATTACTCAGAACATCTCATTTTCTTACTCATTGGGCAGTCGTAATCCTACACTCCCTTGAACCCCAATTTTGAGTTTTATTTCCATATTTCACTCTC
Source organism: Iris pallida (assembly GCA_029216955.1). NCBI lineage: Eukaryota > Viridiplantae > Streptophyta > Magnoliopsida > Asparagales > Iridaceae > Iris > Iris pallida. The sequence goes on from JANAVB010001469.1 coordinate 22,910, forward strand.
TCTCTTCCAAAATCCTAGTTTTTCTCTCACGTTCTTCTTCTTCTTCTTCTTCACCATTTTTTTCCGTCCTTAAGCTACATCTTCTTCTTCATCTTAACCCCTTCCCCAAGCTCTCATTCGCAATTTCGATGTCACCCAAAAGCTCTTTCTCTCTCTTCCAAAATCCTAGTTTCCCTCTCATATTCTTCTTGTATGTTTATTCCCAAAGCCCAAGTATACATTATCATGATGGAAAACATACAATGCAATGTTTATTTCAATTATGTATAACAATTTCATGATCAAAGTAAACCCTAACAAGATTCGGCCAAGTCGACTTTAGGACTGCCATTGTCTTTTTATTTTGGCAGTCCTAAATACTGATAGGACTGCCAAAAATTGTGGCAGTTCTGATGTACAAAAAGTGCATCCCAGGACCGCCACAATTTATGACAGTGCTATAAATATTAAGGACTGATAAAAATTATAGCAGTCTTGATGTACAATAAGTGTATTTCAGGACTGCCACAATTTCTTGGCAGTCCAAGAAGTATTGAGGACTGCCAGAGATTGTGACAGTCCTGAAATAGATTAATTTTTTTGAATTTTTTAAATAAATTTTAAATAGATTTAAAATTTTGAATTAAAAACGAGCAAAATTTAGAGACTTATCTATAAGGTAAATTTAAAATTTTGAGTTTTCTTAAACCGAGTAGATAATTTATTTATTTTAAAATGGATATATAGACCATTCTAGGACTGCCCAAATTTCTAGCAGTCTTATAAGTATTAATTTATGACTGTCAAAAATTGTGGCAGTGTCACGACCCGCACCCTGAAGAGGGACACGAGAACGTGGTTACGTCCAGCCTACGCCGCAGAATCGGCGGTAGAACGCTGTATATAGGGTCTGTAAATACTACGACTAAAACATATAAATGTACCTGTACAGTATATACACTCCGAATGGAGGTGACATAGCAATACAGTCTCAATCACAAATATAAAACTAAGGTAGATAGCATGGAAGAGAAATTAGATAAAACAGAAAATGAGTCCAAGATCCACACAAGACAGAGCTAAACACAAACATCCAGAGTCTCAGAAAATATATATAAGAGATACTTCAAACTGAAAAGTACTAGCTGGCTCGTAGGCCAGGCAAACCTAACTAAACTATGCTACTCAGGGCGAGCAAAGTCTAGTGGCTCTACCAGCAAGCCACGGTCTAAGTCTAATCCATCAGACTCAACCCCATAGTAGGTCGGGCAATCAGCCTCTGAATCATCTATAAAATTTGTCAACGGTATCCTGTCAGGAAAATGAGCAAGTACAAACACCAACAGCAGTTCCATATGAATTGAGAAATACTATAAGAGACAGCAATAATTAAATACAAGATAAAGATATTGGCGACTTGGAAACCATTTGAAAGCTGAGTTACAACCCTTGAACCAAACAAGGACCGGAGTTATAACCCTTCTTTCAAACAGGACTTAGTCTCAAATTATGGCACAGTATAAAGACAGGTAGAGCATGTGAGTAATGGAAACATAGCATGGTGAGAAGTACAGAAAGTAAAGCTGAAGTAGAATATAAGATACGGTAATAGATGTAAAAGTGAATTGAACTATTAGAGCGATATGTGATCGGCTAGGGAGTCAAGAGAGAGTTATCCACTTGGCCCGACAATCCGCGGTGTCCTCAACGGAGAGTCATGCCGTCCAACCTGGATAACTGGTAACGGGGTATCTGCTGCATCCTACGTGAGGTGAGGGTGGCGCTAGCAAAATAGTTACAGGAAGGCTTTAATCACATAACCCCTAATAATTCCCCCATCCCCGAATAGTATCACGGATCCGGACATGGCACATCATGACACAGGGTTCGAGAGCAGGGGCCATCCCACTCCCAAATCAATATTTATATAAGTACAGAAACACAAAAATATCACATACTCATATACCAAGGCAGTCCAGGAATAACATCTCATGACAGGATCCGACGTATATTAGTCCGTGAACCGTCGTGTCAGGAATCATGTAAAATACTACAACTGAATCGGATATAGTAGATATCAAGACAATAAAAACTATCAGTGAATGTACTCGCCTGTGGTCCTGAGCTGATAAGGTGAACATACGCTCAGAGTGATCACAGACCTAAAATAAGATGATATGAGTCAAACAGGGATTAATACTAAAAAATGAAACTAATTCAAGTCATGAATGCAAGTCTAAGTCAAAACTAGGTTAATCTAGGTCAAACTGGGTTATAGTAGGTCATACTGGTTCATACTAGGTCATACTAGGTCACTGGGAGTCAATCCAAGTCAAACTAGGTCAAACAGGGTCAAAGGTTGACTTATAGTTGACTTTTGGTCAAAAAGTCAACCTTGGTCAACTCTAGGTCAACCCTATGTCAAACTAGTCTAATGTTGACCAACTGTTGACTTTCAGTCAACTGGTCAACTCTAGTTTGGTTTCGGTCAAATTTAGTCGCTTAAAGACTAAGTTTAACTCTCGGTTGACTTTTGTTGACTTTTGGTCAAAATGGTCAACCGACGTCATAACTAGTCTATGAGCACTACATTTGATCATTACCAACCAAGGGAATCAAGTTCTAGCCCTATCTTAGACTCTAGACTCCAATACCCTATTTCTAGGCAAAACCTATATTACCCTACCAATACCTTACCATGTATCATATACCACCCCCCCACATCACTCTAGCACTCACATATATCACACTTACTCACACACAATACTCTCACATAATATCACACTCTAATAGGCTTTCCTATAGGTTTCATATTAGTTTACACATAGGCTAAACTATAGGCACTCATAATCACATATACTAGGCTCTCTCACTAACTCTCACATATACAAACAATACTCATAGATACACACACTCACATAAGCTAAAAGGGGACTGTTATGAAGGCAATGTGGACAGCAATTAAGGGGTTAAACATGGGATTTAAGGGGACTAGTTTGTACAGGTTTTGTGGGGTTTTATGATGGCTGGAAATGGGGTGTATTGGGACTGTCAAGTGGCCATATAGGGACAGCCACATATACGGCATGTTTAGGACAGCAAAGTGTGGTTTTAAGGGGCTAAACATGGATAGCAAGATGGAGGAAAAACTGGACTGAATTAAAGGGTTTGAGGTGACTGTTGGGGCTGTCCTTGGACAGTCCAAGTAGGGACTGAAATGTGGTAAGGAGACAGCCCATATATGGTTTAACAAGTGGACTGAATATAGGGTTAAACGACAACCAAGGGAGGAAAAAACTGGACTTCTATGGAGTGGTTTACATGGGCTAGTTTTGGGCATAACAGTGACTGAAATTTGGGAGTAATGTGGATTGAAAGTTGGGACAAAAAGGACAGCCACATTGTTTCACTTAACAAAATTGCCAAACGAAAGGTTGGATTTTAAAAATAAAACGAGAAAAAGTACAAGAAGTACAAATTTGATTCTGGGAAAGTATTGCTATGGAAGTCTGATTCGTAAATGATCACTTTGTTCCTTGGACCATATGATGATGATGAAGATCACTGCTTGAAGTAGAACAACTTGGAAGAACTAAGTCACCAGAAAGGTCTCGACGCACTTGGGCACTAATGGTGAGGCCGAATGCTTTCCTGCATTGCTTCACTCTGTTCTGAAAGAAAAGTTGAAGAAGAATGCTCCGGAGAATCAAAATCTCGAAGTCCTGATCTCTGTATTCTCTCTTGTTCTCTCTCTGTCTCCCCCCTTGAGAAAAATGAGTCTATTTATAGACTGGGGTTTCTGTGCGTAAAAGATCATCAAAGTCTGTCTTTACGCTAACAACTGTCACCCATGATCAGAGTCATCCTTTACATACGTTGAAACGCGTCCCATCATTTCAGTAAGAATAGGATACATGTACACACGTTCTTCGAAATATGTGGCATGAAGGCCATGTAGGCAAACCACGTTCCAAACTGGCCAGAAAGAATAGGGCGTAAAAATAGCTCCAACATCCTCTGGGCGTAAAACAGTGAGATGAGCGTAAAATAGCTCTGTCATAGGTTTCCCGCGTAAAGTGGTTATTGAATAACCTTGAGCGTAAAATGGCTCAAATAGACTTTACACACACATTGTTTTATGAGCGTAAGAACTCATGTAAAACTCCGTGCGTAAAAGAAACCATACAGTGAGCGTAAAGTAGCTCGATCCCCATAAACGACAACAATGGTCTTTGTATAAGACAAATCCCATTGAATTCTGTGGTAAATGCCATGATTAATATCTTCATGTCAGAGTTTGCATTAAATGTGAGATTTGACAGTTTTGTCCAGCGTAAAAGAGGTTGCTCTGTCCTTGGCGTAAAATCACAAGTGTAGACCCAAGCGTAAAATGATCAGCCTGCTTAGGTGTAAATTGATTAGCCTAGTCTTGGACGTAAAAGAGATTACCCGCTCTGCTTGGTGTAAAAAAACCGATCACTTATGAATGGGATGACTCTTTCTTTGAAGCACTTTTTACGCTCCTACAAGACCCCCTTCAAAGTTTTCAAATATCTCCAAAATTTGAAATACTTTGAACGGAAGCGTAAAAGTTGAGATTTGATCTGCCAGCATAAAATTTGGGATACGCAATAGCCATCCGCGTAAAAGCGGAGATGTCCAACAGTCGGCGTAATTTCCAATAGTGTCGGTCAACACTTAATTGTCACAATGAATTTCTTTTTTCGTAACTTTCGAATACCTTTTCGCTTCCCCGAGTTTGCATTTATAATGAACAGTTTCCAATAAGGAATATGGAGAGTTGATTTAACCATATAAATGAGGAGAAATTCTTCACACTTGTCATTCATCTCCATAGTAACATGGCGCCCAAGAAGGAGATTAACAATGAAGAGGCTTCGGGCTCAAGGATTGACTTTGAGCGAGCACGCAACTTTGTAGCGTGCTTCGAATTAACTCCAGCAGTCTTCAGCCGCATTGATGGTGGTCCCCCGACTGCATATGAGGGCTCAGGAGATGCAGAAGCATTTTTAAATCTGATGCGTCGCTCCGGGATTCACAACATGCGTGAATTGGGTGCCTCCCTTTGTCAACCCAACGAAGGAGAAAGAAAATGATATTCCATGTATTGCGACTCTCTTATATGTAGGGGTCCACTCTCCCCTTTATAAATAAAATCTTGATATTAATCTCATCTGTTGGTAGATAGAACTGTTCAACACTTTATTTTGACTGTTTCTATGGTTGTTCATTCCCGAGAAACAAACCGACACGTGGCGTCTGTCTTGTGGTTACGAGAGCCTTTAAGTAGGATCTTTCCCCGAAATAGACTCATCCCAACAGTTCTTCAGCCTTTATAAATAGCCGAGAATGTTTCATATATTCTCGTACTCATTCCTCTGAAGATAACTTTCTGTGATGTTGTTCTCCAACAAATGACAATGGCGGAGCTTTCCCACAGCGTTCTTTTGTACGCCCAGTCTTTAGACGTGGATTCAACCACTATTAGAGCCAAAACATTCGACTCAAATGGTAAATCCGATCGTAAGCAAATATCTGTGTTTCGAATTTTTTGTTGAAAACATCTATTTTATGAACATAAATTCTTGACGAGCGTAAAAACTTGCTGAAACACTGGCGTAAAAACCTTGTTGAAACACTGGCGTAAAAACCTTATTGAAGCACCAGCGTAAAAGTCTTGTTGAAGCACTGGCGTAAAAAGCCTTGTTGATTCACCGGCGTAAGAGCCTTGCTGAAGCATTGGCGTAAAATGCCTTGCTGAAGTATTGACGTAAAATACCTTGCTGATTCCTGGCGTAAAACCTTGTGATCTGTTTTTAATTAGCGTTTAATATGCATCTGATAATACTTCTATTTTTAAAACACTTCTTCTTTGTTGTTTTCTGTAGAAGTTTGGCTGAGCAGCTTTTCCAGAACCGGCATTGGCGATTTTGACGTTGTGAGGAGCGTTCTTCTGACATCAACATCAGGGAGCTCATGCGCTTTTGACGTGCAAATCAGACAACTCAGAACTCTTCGTGAGATAGAAGGGTCTTCCTCTGTTGGTAGGAAGAGCCTTTATACACGGAGAGTTGGATGGTGGAGTCACCTCTACCCCGAGAAATCGGGTAGTAGAGTTCCTTTCACGGCAGAACTAGGAGTCGTATCCCAATGCTGGATACATTCCTACCTCCTTTGAGGTGCCGCCACTAATCCACCAATTGTATTGGCAGCAACACACCTTCGGGCTGCCATACTCTGGGGTTCTCCTCTCGTCTGAGAGAGAAGACCAGAGTTTGATTCCTGCTGTTCTGGTTGCTACAGGAGCTCAGACAGTCAGGAACTGCCACCAACAACGAACCCGTCAAAGAGGATCAAAGAAGAAATAGATCTCTATTAGGTTATCGTTGGTGTCTAGAATGAAAATCCAAGAATGTAAGAGATTTCCATTATAACTTGTAAGAAAGTCTAAGAAATGTAATAGACTTTTTGATGATATGGGAATGAAAATGATGATTCTTCTATGATCAATGATTTGTATCTATCTGGATATAATATGGACATGAAAGATAAATGAAATCTTATTTTCTGTTTTGGAGTATATGATACTATCAGAGGTAATATGGACATAATAGCACATACGAACTCAAAAGAAAAATTAGATTAATATCTATGCAGAGGTCAAATAGAAGTGATAGATAGGAAAAGAAAGTAGATTTAATATTTATTCAGAGGTCATAAAAATATGATAAATATTGAATCCCATTTCTAATCAATTGAAAAAAAATAGAAGATATAAAACCCCTTTCCCTGGAAACAAGAAGTCAGCTTAACCAAACCTTGGTAGCTGGGGATTAGGAAGACAAATGTTGTGAGCGTAAATGTCAAGACGGAGGATGAATCAGCGTGTTTCTTGGGAACAGAAAGGACGATTCAATTCCATAATTAAATGGATGAACCTGGTAACATGAATGGACGAGCCTTTTCAGAAATAAAAAGTCATTTTCAATTTCAGAGAATAGTTCATTAGTAATCCTCCTCCATAAATAGGTGAGAATTGCTTGTAACCCTTCATTCTTATTTCTCCTCCTCTATTGGAAATGTCTTCCGAGGATGCCCAGCAAAAGAATGAAGTCTCCCAGAAAGTCGAGGGCATCATTGAGACGTTCCCTGTTGAGCCTCCTGCATCAGGCTCATCAGGCTCGATCGAAATAGGTGGAAGCTCTTCTGCGCCCAAGCCACCCGAAGACATTCTTACTTTTTTAGTAGAGCCAGGGAAAACTCCTGAAGAAGAAGCGTCGAGGATGGCTGTCTGCAAAATTTTCATCAGTTCAGGAAACGACGCCTTCTATGCATTGGCCGACTATGTATTCAATAACGAAGGGAGTGGCCCTCGTCCTTAGTCTTTTATTTTGAACAAAAATAATAATAAAAGAAGTTTTATTTTTGTTCTGATTTCTCTTTTTATACATAGTATTTCTTAAGAAATTTGCCATTGATCGGCAGCATGAGTAGATCTCCATTGGGTTTTGACAATCGATAGGCGCCATTGGAAAATACGGACTCAATTACATAAGGGCCTTCCCATTTTGCTTGGAATTTCTCTTTACTTTTATGAGTCATTACCATCGGTCTCCGAACAGCTAATACAAGCTCACCTACTTTGAATACCCTCTCCTTAACTTTACGATTAAAAGTTTGAGATATGCGGGCTTGATACAGTTCAATGTGTTGTTGTGCTTGAAGACGCTTCTCATCCAATCCTTCAAGTTCTTGGAGTCGTAAGCGATCATTATTCTCCGTAGTTAGCTCATTAGCAATGGCTATTCGTAGAGAAGAGATCTGGATTTCCAGTGGGAGAACAGCTTCGTATCCGTAAACTAATGAGAATGGTGTAAAACCAGTAGGAGTCCGGACTGTTGTTCGATAAGTCCATAAACATTCTCCAAGTTTTGCATTCCAATCACGTTTATTAGAAGAGACAAACTTTTTGAGAAGTTTGATGATCGTCTTATTGAAGGCTTCAGCTAAACCATTAGCAGCTGGATTATAAGCCGTAGAAGCCAAATTCTGAATTCTATTCTTGTCACAGAATCGATAAAATGCTTGACTAGCAAATTGTGGACCATTGTCATGAATTATCCGTCGAGGAATCCCGAAACGATAAATGACATGGTGCTTGATGAAACTGATCACATTAGATGTTTTCACCTCCGCAAGGGGGGCCGCTTCTGCCCACTTTGAAAAGTAATCAGTTATAGCTAGTATGAACCGATGTCCTTTGACAGAAGGAGGGTTAATAGGACCAATGACATCCATACTCCAAGCTTCGAAGGGCCAAGAGGCTGCTGTAGGATGTAGAAATTCAGATGGTTGATGAATAAAATTAGCATGAATCTGACATGCTTTACATCTCCTGGCATAGTCTACAGCATCTACTATCATAGAAGGCCAATAATACCCCATTCTCCGAATGCGGTCTTGCAACTTTAGACCCGATTGATGAGCACCACAGACACCATCATGAGCCTCACGCAGTATTTGTTTGGCTTCACTTTCTAAGAGACAGCGTAGCAAGAGTCCGTCATATGAACGACGATATAGCATATGTAAAGACGAATCATAATAGAATCGAAATGATCGTCTCTTAATTGATGCAGCTTCTTTAGGATCTTCAGGCAAAATTTTATGAACTGCATAATCAATGATTGGAGTTCTCCAATCTTTCTGCTGGAAACTTGACTCTGTAGTATAACTTTGTTCAATATGTAGACTACTTTTCACACAGAACAAGTCTCGGTCTAACAAAGTAATTGTATTTTGCCTTCGAATTGGAACAGCCAAGTCTGCAGCTAAGCTGGCAAGAGCATCAGCCTCCACATTCTGAGAGCGTGGTAAAAATTCAATGAAGAATCCTTTGAATGATAGGACCAACTCGACTACCACTTGATGATAGGGGATGAGATCAGGATTTCTGACTTCATAAGTCCCTCTAACTTGATTAATGATCAATTGAGAATCTCCATAAGCCTCTAAGAATTCAATATCCAATTGTTTGCTACTTGGAGACCAATCAATAGAGCATTATATTCTGCTACATTGTTAGAGTATGGCTCATTAAGAGAATAAGCACGGTATATGACCATTTTGTCAGGAGAAACCAAGACAATTCCTACCCCAGAGACAATATTGCCTTTAGGTCCCACTCGTGATGCTCCATCAAAATATAATTGCCATATATCATTCTTCAAAGTCATGTTACAATCCACTACTTCGTCTGGAATGTCTTCATATAACTTCGAAGTTTCAGGTATAGGATGAGCAGCTAAGAAATCAGCTAACGCTTGGCCCTTCACTGATTTTTGAGGCACATAAATCATATCATAAGGAGTGAGCAACATCGCCCAGGTAGCTAACCTGGAATTAAGAATGCTCGGTTTCCTCATCAATACCCGAATGGAATTTATTCTGGAGATGACATGAATAGTCTGTCCGGTGACATAATGTCTTGTCTTTTGGACGGCAAAAACCAAAGCTAGACATTCCTTTTCTACAGGAGTATATCTGTGTTCAGCTCCGACCATCATTCTGCTCAGATAATATATTGCTTGTTCATGACCCATATCACTTTTCTGTGCCAGAAGAGCGCCAAGTGAATGATCTAAAGCTCGAACACATAGCAAAAATGGTCTTTCTACCACCGAAGGTACCAGAACAGGTAGGTTTGTAAGATATTGCTTAATGTCATTAAAGGCTTTTTGACACGCTTCATCCCAGACTAAAGATACCCCTTTCTTTAATAGACGGGAGAAAGGTTGACATCTCCCAGAAAGATTAGATATAAATCTTCTGATATAAGCAATACGGCCCTGAAAGCCACGAAGTTCTTTCAGATTACGAGGAGGACGCATTTCAAGAATTGCTTTAACCTTGTCAGGATCAACATGGATACCTTGAGAGGTAATGACAAATTCTAGAAACTTGCCACTGAAAACCCCTAAGAAAGACTTAGTAGGGTTCATTTTTAATTGATGCTGACGCATCAATTCAAATACTGTTCTCAAGTCCTGAATGTGATCATCCTTTGATCGACTTTTAACAGCGATGTGATTTACATAGCATTCAACTATCTTCCGTAGATGTTCTTGAAAGATATTGCTCATAGCCCGTTGATACGTGGCACCGGCATTTTTAAGACCAAACGGCATAACTGTATAGCAGTAGACCCCAAGAGGTGTACAAAAGCTGTGTGCTTCTCATCTTCTGAATGCATCTTGATCTGATTGTATCCTGAGAATCCGTCCATGAAAGACATGCGTTCAAAACCATATGTATTGTCTATCATGATATCAGTAATTGGAAGTGGAAATTCATCTTTTGGACAAGCCGTATTAAGATCTCGGTAATCTATACAAACTCGAACTTTTTCGTTCTTCTTCATAACAGGAACAATATGGGCCACCCAATCTGGGTGTTGTTCTTCACGAACAAAGCCACACGTAATCAGCTTTTTGACATCTGCCTCAATTGCATCCATCATATCTGGTCTAAAGCGTCGTTGCTGTGTTTTACAGGCTTGACATTAGGCAAAATATTAAGTTTATGGGTAGCAACTGTAGGATCTAGCCCTGACATATCTTCATAACTCCATGCAAAGATGTCAATGTAATCTTTTATAAGTTTTATTAGCTCTTCCTTTTCATTTTCAGAAAGATTCTTACTGATGAATATTGGTTTGGACGTAACTCCATCTCCAACATCAATCTGGATAACCTCATCTTCTGTAGGTGGTTGTCGTTGTTAAAAACGAAGTTCCTATTGAGTATCCATCTGTTGAGCCCAAGGATCATTTTCAAATGGCTCTGATTCATCATCGGCTTGAACCATATTGACTGAGAGTACTTGTCCAGATTCACAATATAAGGAATGAGAAATATCGGATTCGATGAATAGAATTTCTTCCGGTTCTATGTTGTCTTTATATTGATAACTTTGATTATCAGAAGATAAAGTCATTCTTTCAATAAACTTGACAGCCATATACTCGAACAGGAATTCTTCATTGATATCAAAAAGTACAGAATGATCAATATTTACATCATTTACAGTCTGATTGCTACGCTTCGGATTAATCAACAGTGGACCATCATCCATCTTCTGCGTAGATTTGCCAAGATTGACAACCAATGGTAGTTCTAGATCATTCGTGCAAGAAGTACGTCCTTTGACCTTAATCATAAAAGGTTGAACTTGGCTCTTAGCAGGAATATTTATTGATTCCTCAGATGAAGTTTGAGTTCTTCCTTTAACCTTGATCATCAAAGGTTGATCATTGACAGGTTGGGATTGGATTCGTCCCTTGACTATGATCTTCAAAGGTTGCTCCTCTGGCGGATCTTCATTAATAGAGTGATCCTCAGAAGGTGATTGATCTTCAGCCATGTCTGATATAACTTTTAAATGCTCTTGTTTATAAAGCCTTGAATCAGAGAAGTAGGCTTCAACACCTTTGAATGGATTAATATCAGCAAACTCAGTTTTCACAACTCCTTGGGAGTCCACATATTTGAAACATTGGTGAAGAGTTGAAGGCACAATATTGTGCTCATGAATCCACGGTCTTCCAAGAAGAATATTGTAGGATACGTCCGAGTTGATAACATAGAAAGTTACCATAGTTCGAAGATCACCAATCTGAATCTACAGACGAATCTTCCCCAGTGGTTTGCTCTTGCCAGAGTTAAAACCGACTATCGTAGTACTAGTGTAAGTCAGCTCACTAGTAGGAATCCTCAGGGGTCTTAGCATACTCTGAAGAATTATACTAATTGAAGACCCAGGATCGATGTAAATCCTGTCAATTTCAGTGGATCTGATATATCCAGTGTAACACAGAGGCCTATCATGCTTGTTGTGTTTCAATAGCATATCCTCTTGTGTAAAGGTGATGTTGGGAATTGCTTCCATCACACTATGGCATTGCGGACATGATACTGGTATATTATCAGGAGTCTTGAGTTGTGCCAAGCATGAATCTGCTTGAAGTAAAGCTTCGCTCAAAGTCTCTCTGCTTTCTCTGGAAAGGTGAAGCAGTTCAAATATAGAAAGTCTAGTCGGAGTATTGGCTAACTGAGCTAGAATGTCAAATTTGTAAGGCTTCATCACCACCCCCTGATTGGAAGCAGGCTTCAATGGGATATCAAAGCGTACTGCCTTCTGTTTCCCTTTTCAACCACAGACGGTTTAATAGGAACAGGAGAAGGTTGAACTGGTAGAGTTTTCACTATATCTTCCGCTTCTTTGGAGGATCCCTCATAGTCTTTATGGTACTCTTTTCTAGATCTTGTACCAGCAAAAGTTTCTTCTTCAGACTCAGAAGAAGGAAATACCATATTACAGGATTTAATCTTTCTTCCCTTAGTCTTCTTCTTGTGAGGGTTGTTATGAGGCGTTTCAGAACCCAATCCAACAGTAGAATTCTGATTTTGAATTTGTAAAGGAAGACGTATTCCTTTATCATAATTCAAACCTTCTGCCTTTTGAAAGTCGTAACCCATCTTCTTCATGAGATGAACAGATTGCTGACTATACAAGTGAGTGGGCAGCGGACATTTGACAGGTGTTTCAATAGAGGAAGAGGAAGAAGCAAGACCTTCTGTAACCTCAGGAGAATGAAGAATAGATGTCTCTGTAGTTACGAGAGGAGAAGGATTCGGGATATGAGGAAAAATCCCTGTCGGAGCTTTTTCATAAGCAGCAAAGACTTGTTGTGCCGATATAAAGGAATACTAATCATGGCTAGCCACTGCTGATAGGTAAGCTTGAGCTTGGTGGGAGGAGCAAGACTTGGAGGACAGATGTTTAGTCCTTTCAGTCTACCTTCTAGAGGAAGGCCATCCCATAGATGATCCAAGTCATCAGGATTTGTAATAACATGAGAAATCATGTTGCAGGTTTTGACTTTCTTACCTTTCTTGGATTTTAAAGTTTTACCTTCATTTTCTAACTCAGGTATTAAGTCAGGATGTACCCACATGATTTCACCATTCTTCAATGTGAGCGACAACAATCCTGTATTTTCTTCCCTGGCGGGCGGGATATTTACGATCTTCATCGTCACCTTCGGAATTGGGATAATTCCATCTAGGACGTGCTGTGGAGGAAAATCTCCAAACTGAAGAGAGACCATGTTGGTTGTAACCGTATGGTCATCATTGGTTAAAGCGATAGCGCCACCATTTATCAGGTCTTGGATCTTCTTTTTCCAGACATAGCAAGTACTGGTAGGATGATTAATGTATCTATGATAGATACAATATTTGGGATTGTCAGTCAGATTCACCTCATTAGGCCTTTCTGGCTCTGGAATCTGAAGTTTGCCACTTTTTACCAGACACTGAAATATCCTTGGGATATCACTTTCGTCAAAAGAGTATTCTTCCTTTGGCCTGGAAGATTCCTGATTATTTGGCGTCGTTTTGTTCTTGGAGAGATTGACCATAAGAGTATCTTTTTCTTTCACGTTACGATTGCCAGGATTATTACCAGGATTACTTTTCTTCCCTTTATCTTCTGAAGTGAAAATCATCCCATGTTCCCGAGCCAACCTACCATTGGTTTCGGCAAAAACTGCTGGTATGATAAACGAAGCCCAATCTGTGAATTGGAAACCTGTGAAGACAGTAATGGATGGTCGCAGATTCATCTTGCATGTATCGATCAACGCTGAATCTGGCATACCAGGAGACATCTTTAGAGTAGTCTGTCGGAAACGTTCAATGAACGTTCGAGTATCTTCTTTCTCCTTTTGTTTTATTTCTATTAAGGAGGACATGTTCATGTCCATACCTCCTTCATAGAAGCGGAAAAGAAACATTGCCTTGAATTCGTCAAAAGACGAAATAGAGTTATCGGGTAAGCTACGATACCAGTCATAAGCTGAACCCGTCAAGCACCCAATGAACACTCGAGTGAGGAGAGCATCATTTTTCTGCAAGTGTACAGTCATAATATCAAAGTAATTAATATATTGACTGGAAGATGATTTTCTATCGAATAAAACCATGGATTGTGGCTTGAACTTCGGAGGGAAGGGTACATCATTCCAATGAGGAGGATAAGGTTGCTTAATCCCTAACCTCTGGAGCTGATCTTTGTGCCTCAAAATCTCAAACTGTTCTTTGAGTTCACGTACTGCTTGAATGGCTTCACTGGTTTGAGGAAGCACATTTGATTGAATAGTCGTTGGATGTACCGTAACCCCCACTGGAGGTGGTACATCTTCTGGAATGATGGGATCTGGATATGCATAAATTTGATTAACAGCAGGCTCTTGAATATTCGAAGGTATATCAGCCCCTTGACTATCTTGAGTTTGTGCTGCTACTGGTACCGGTTACTACTGTAGGTTGAGCAGTTTACTGATTCAAAATTATCTGATGCATGCTTTGCACCATGTTGAGCATGTCTTTCAATGATTGCTCAACGACAGTGAGACGTTGTTCCGTATTAGCAGATAACGTCTCTGGTTCATCTCCAACAGCGTAAGATTCAATCTTCCTTGAAGATATAGAGGGATTAGTATAGAAGTATGAATCCATACTATCAGTATCAGACTCCAAAGACTGAGTACCTCCAGCTTCTGAATCAGAAGTCTGCAATTGTCTTTGTCTTCTTGATCGAGTATTCTGATATACTCCTTCAAAGGAATCAAGAAGCCTGTTGAACTGTTATTGACCTGGAGTTTGGGACATGTTCCGTCTCGGTCGTTGTCTGTTAGTATGAGATGCCATGTTGACCGATGCATATGACAGCTATTCTTGGTCTTCAGTTTGATGTTGAAGCGAGTTAAACTTAAACGATCAAAAACTGACCGTCTTGAAGCTGAACAACAATAATTGATTACAACCTGATAATATTCACAATGATGTTTTTCTTGGGGGAACGTCACCGGAGATTGTGAATTCTTACGCTTTTGTATTAGCAATTCACGTAAGTCAGAAGGAGTGGGGGAATATTCTTCTTTATTACATTGGGGTAGAAAAACGTTTAGTCCTTGTGTATAAAGAAGATTACTGGCTTCATTCGCAGAACCAAACTGTACATTTTTACGTGTTGGAGTTGTGTGCGTAAATCTTGAGATTTAGCACGAAGGACTCCATTTCATGGCGCGTGATTTGCAAGTTTGGTACTTTGCGTAAAGCAGTATAAGAAGGTTGTTGGTGTAGGACAGAAGTTTTACCAACAACATTTTACGTGTATGGTTTTGGTACATTCATATTAGATGTGCAAACATTGTTGTGAATTTATCTACACTGTCACAGACAGGAGACTTACCTTTGCGCGTAAAACGTAAAAATTGATTATCTACCACGTCACAGACGGAAGATTTTGTTTTACGCGAGGAGCGTAATTTGTGTGGGCCTACCACACACCGAGGGAGACTGGTTCTTACACTCAGAAGCATTAGGATCTGCCACATTACAAATGGGAGACTCATTCTCTATGCCTTGAGCGTAAAATTTGGTTCTTATCCACTGAACGTAAAACTTGATTCTTACGCAGTGGGCGTAAAACCTGATTTTTTACTGTTACAAACGGAAGATAAATCATCACACTTTGAGTGCAACTCTGAAGTAAGGACTGCCTCATTACGAACAGGAGCCCCTACGACAGGAGTGGAAAGAATTTCCTTGTCATCAGAAACAACAGAGAGATCAGAAACCACTTTGGATTGGGAATCCAAACTTTTCGTGCTTTGCGAGACTTTTGAACATTGGAATGACGAGAACCACCCCCAATTTGGAGCATTTCTTCATAGACAGTCTGGTCGAAGTGCAAGACCAGAGTCTTCTTGGTCGAACCGATCGAAACATCATCATATTGAGCAATCACTTCCTCGTCGGAGGAGAGAAAGTAGTCCCCAGCAGAGTCGCCATTTTGTTTCATTAACAAAATTGCCAAACAAAAGGTTGGATTTTGAAAATAAAACGAGAAAAAGTACAAGAAGTACAAATTTGATTCTGGGAAAGTATTGCTATGGAAGTCTGATTCGTAAATGATCACTTTGTTTCTTGGACCATATGATGATGATGAAGATCACTGCTTGAAGTAGAACAACTTGGAAGAACTAAGTCACCAGAAAGGTATCGAGCACTTGGCACTGATGGCGAGGCCGAATGCTTTCCTGCTTTGTTCACTCTGTTCTGAAAGAAAAGTTGAAGAAGAATGCTCCGGAGAATCAAAATCTCGAAGTCCTGATCTCTGTATCTCTCATGTTCTCTCTCTGTCTCCCCTCTTGAAAAAAATGAGTCTATTTATAGACTGAGGTTTCTGTGCGTAAAAGATCATCAAAGTCTGTCTTTACGCTAACAACTGTCATCCATGATGAGAGTCATCTTTTGCATACGTTGACACGCATCCCATTATTTCAGTAAGAATAGGACATGTACACGTTCTTCGAAATATGGCATGAAGGCCATGTAGGCAAATCACGTTCCAAACTGGCCAGAAAGAATAGGGCGTAAAAATAGCTCCAACATCCTCTGGGCGTAAACAGTGAGATGAGCGTAAAATAGCTCTGTCATAGGTTCCCCGCGTAAAGTGGTTATTGAATAACCTTGAGCGTAAAATGGCTCAAATAGACTTTACACACACATTGTTTTATGAGCGTAAGAACTCATGTAAAACTCTGTGCGTAAAAGAAACCATACAGTGAGCGTAAAGTAGCTCGATCCCCATAAACGACAACAATGGTCTTTGTATAAGACAAATCCCATTGAATTCTGTGGTAAATGCCATGATTAATATCTTCATGTCAGAGTTTGCATTAAATGTGAGATTTGACAGTTTTGTCCAGCGTAAAAGAGGTTGCTCTGTCCTTGGCGTAAAATCACAGGTGTAGACCCAAGCATAAAATGATCAGCCTGCTTAGCGTAAATTGATTAGCCTAGTCTTGGACGTAAAAGAGATTACCCGCTCTGCTTGGTGTAAAAACCGATCACTTATGAATGGGATGACTCTTTCTTTGAAGCACTTTTTACGCTCCTACACACATTGGCTAAGAATCTGGACTGTTGGGGGGGTTCAAGTAGGGACTGAAATGAGCAATGTGGACTGTCATTTGACAGCCACATAGCTGCTGTGGTTGGGTCATCCCTCCCCCTCTAAACACTCACAACCACTCTCCACATTTCCTCCATCACTCACACTCAAACATTTAATCAAACACAACACAAACACCTCTCTACAAACACAAACACACCACACACACTCAACCCACTTGGCGAACCTGTGTGCCCCCCCCCCCCATACCAACACAAAACATACACATTCCCACCATAATATATATATACATATATATAACCAATATATATATATTATATATATATATATATATATATATATATATATATATATATATATACATATTATTATAACATAGAGATTAATATATATATCACCACATATATACACATATTGATATAGATAATATGATACATTAAGATACATAGGAAAAATCATTCTAAACAGTAAAATCTGGAGTTAATTTAGAACAACAATAAATCAATACACAAATGATTCTACAAGTGTCCAAATAGGGTTTTCCCCATTAGGACACGATCCTACACATTGACACCTCTACAAGTGTCCAAATGGACACGAAATGGACTCAAATGGACACAAAACCAAGGGGGTCATTCCTATGGATCAAAACCAATCTAATGCATGAGAGAAATGAGGAAAGGAAGGGATTTATGCCTCTCGGTGACTCGAATCGATCCCGATACGCCACCGACACGTAGGAATCCCAAACGGACACGGACAAGCTCCGAATCCTCTCAAACTTGGGTAGCTCCTCCTAGTCTTGAATGGAGAAGGAAGGAAGAAGATTGGGTGAGAAAATAGAAGGATTTGGTGGAGAAATTTCTAGGGTTTGCTCTCTAGAAAAATGGGGAAGAACAAGAAAGAGAATGAAGAGTGGATAATGAAGTGGTTAATCCCTATCCATACTAAAGGTGGCCAGCCATAGAGTAGTTTTTGTCCTATTTGAAAAAGCCAAGAAAGCCCCATTTCTAATCTATGGGTTAATACATTGGTAAGGGGTTAAGTCGGGGTTAGTTTGGTCATTCCTAAAACCACTAATCCAAATTAATCCTAACCAAAATAATTAGTCTAGTCACTAACTAAAATACTAACATGTGGGCCATGGCTAACTGTCATGACCCGCACCCTAGAGTTAGGGCACGAGAACGTAACAACGTCCAGCCTACGCCGCAGTGTCGGTGGGTAGAACGCTGTCCTAGGTCTCAATGCATCTAACAGTATAAGACTAAACAGTTTATACTCCCCGAATGGGGGTGGCATAGCAGATACATACTCAATCACATCTAAGATAGAGCATGATGAGGATAGATAAAACATAAAATCCAAAAGAGATACAGGAGATAGAATTCTAAGTGTCTAAGATACATAAACACAGAAATACATCTCAAAGCTCAATACAGTAATCCATAGAATAAATACAACTCAATACAACTGAAATAACTAACTATACAACCTCTACTGTGTCTCCTCTAGGCTAGCAGGCAACCTCCAGGCTATCTGTAAAATTTATCAAAGGTCCAGTCAGGACAGAAACGAGTACAACTCATCAAGAAATTCCAATTAAATGACAGAGAACTATAAAGCAGTTATAGACAGTTTTATTGATGAATATGACAGTTTATATACAGGTGATGGTATGGAGAACAGATAAGATACAAGAAAAGTAAGTAACTAAAACAAGAGAAGAATGATGGCAATGAAGACTGTAAAATAAATCTAGCTGAACTAAAGTAACATAATAAGTCCAGAATGTAAATATAAACAAGTGCAAAACCCAAGTAAATCCAGACAACATGAATCTGATACCAGGTGGTTCCAGTACAAGATGAGTCCGGTATAAGGTGAGTCCAGTTGGTGATCAAAGGTTCCAGGGTGAGTCCAGCCTATACTCTAACAGTGTATTTTAAAATATCGGGATCGACATGTGAACGGCTGTAGGTAATACGGCACACCGCACACTCGGCCAAGTGTGGGATGGCTAACGTTCCAGTATAATTCCAAGGGAGTGGTTCCAGTATTTGGGTATCTTCACATGCCTATTCCAATATTTCCCCGCCCACAAATACAAGTGAATCCAGAAAACGATACGAGAATCGAGATGAGTCCAGCCAAACATAATGATACCAGCAAAAGATTCCAGAGTGATTCCAGTAGGTGGTTCCAGTAGTGATTCCAGTAGGTGATGCCAGTAGTGGTTCCAGAAGGTGATGCCAGTAGTGGTTCCAGAAATAGAGGCCAGAAAATAGTATGTGTGTCGCATACATGAATCCAGAAATATTCATACGTGTTGTAAGAATCACATAAAACTATCTAGAACTGAAGTACAGTAATTGACAAGTAAATGAAAGAACTATCAGAGAATGTACTCGCCTGATGTCTGAATGTCCAAAGTAAATATATTATCCGATGAGAGGTATCTGGCTCCTAATTAGAATAGCACAAGTCACAACATGTCCAGAAGGGTAATATGAAGTACTACAATGCATTCTACATAAATCTTGGTCAAACTAGGCCAAAGTCAACCCTTGGTCAACTCTGGTCAACTGCACTAGTCAAACTAGGTCAAACTAGGTCATGTCCTTACCCAACAAGTCTTACTAGGACTAACCAAGACTATCCTAGCAAGCACACATCAATACAAGTCTATACAAGCCAACATACACCCAACTCTATATAGCATGCAATTATTCAATACTCAACTAGGCAAGAATTCACATTAGATATACACTAGGTAATCTATTACTTTAAGCTATATATGTCTACACATATATACACATGCATATATTGGTATTAACATTAGGTCTATAATCATGGCATTTCAAATGGTTATATAAACTTATATTTACAACACAATATGCTAACATATATAATATACATACATAGCTAAGTTAACTATATTCATAAATACATATTTAAGAGGCTATGTGTGTGTATGTGAACATGGCAAAGGGACAAGTGAGGGTTAAATGGGTATACATAGTGTATACATATGAAAGAGTGTCAAAGTGTAAGTGAACAATGTGTCAAGTGTGATAGTGTCAACATAGTGTAAGGGGGTACATGAGGTAATATAGGATTTGTGTTAACATAGAACATTAAATCTTATTAACTTGTATATTGCATACATTACATCTATTATTACATTACATTCATGCTTGCATTCATTCATTATTCATTTATTCTCTTGCACTACTATATGCAGCATACATTACATACTATGGAACCTACATATTCATTACAAGCCATACTTATACATGCTTACATTAGATAGGATACTTACACTTCAAACATCATTTATTTAAATATTTACTCATGCTTGCATTCTCTATTTAATTACATAATGTATATACATTAACATGGGTTAAAATCAAATAGAATATTATATTACACAAGGGTGCACAAAATACATACGAATAGTAACTCCTACAAATAATTAATACTGTACCATCTCAGTATGAATTAAAATCTAGGATTAAAGTATGTTATAGATCTATGTGTTAGCTTTCCGAAACTTCAAACGGATCGCATTTTTGTTTTCTAAAACTCCCGGAATCGCAAAAACACGAGAACGCGTTTGTCTTTCGTACAGCTGACACTTAAATAATTCTCCAGAAAGTTACAGAAAGAATTAGGCCTATTAATACATGTTTTTGGAAAGCTAACTTCAATACTCTTCTTTTTAAAAAAAATGGGAGATTAAACCAAGCTTTGAGCTAGAAGTTATGACATTTCTAAGTTAGGGCTGAAATTAAAAACGTGGATAAAAATATGACGGATTTGGGTAGTTTGAGACAAAAGAACACAAGTATATAACATAATATATCAAGAACTCACTCTCTACTAATATATATATATATATATATATATATATATGAGACACTATAGAACACATCTCCAATACAAAAATATAAGATTAAACATGTAATAATTCATTCATACATAACAACAACACATAGTGTGTCCAAATTTGGGGTTTCCTACATGGACACAAACACAACACAAAGGACACTCCTATGACCTCCAAATGGACACAAATGGAGATACAACCATGGGGGTCATTCCTATGGGTTCAAAGTAGACCTATATGCATGAGGAAATGAAAAGGAGAAGGAATTTATACCTCCCGGTAGATAGAATCGAAGAAAAACCTTCCCGGAGCGACACCGACACGTAGAGATTCCAAAAGGACACGAACGAGCTCCGAATCCTCCCAAACTTGGGTAGCTTCCTCCTTGGCTAGAATGGAGAAGGAAAGAAGAAGATTTGATGGCAAAATAGAAGGATTTGGTGGAGAAATGGAAGGATTTGGTGGAGAAATTGCTACGGATTGCTCTCTAGAAATTTGG
>JANAVB010001470.1:0-53851 GCA_029216955.1 Iris pallida
TAAAGAACCAAACTAAACCAAACCAGTCCAAGTCAAGTTAAACCAAACCCAATAAAACCAAATCCAAGTTAAACCAAGCCACGAAAACCCTGTACTTTGAAAAATTTATAATATCACGCAAACCGAGAAATACGAAATACGGCTTGAATAAATACGTATCCGTATAAAATATCGATACATTGAGACGGGTCTCACAACTCTCCACACCTTAAAAAAATTTCGTCCTCGAAATTTCCTGAGGCTAGTCGAGCAAGATAACAGAACAAAAGCTCCAGGAAACTCAACAATCTCAATAGATCAATCATGGCATATAGGAAAAATAAAACAATCAGTAATGTAACTAAATGCGTAAGCGGTAAATAAATGCACAAGAATAAATACAATCATGATCAAGAAGGGCTGGAGGCATATGGATCAATATGACTCCTGAGACAGTTGTGCAGAACCAACGTCCTCGCTGGCCTAAGCTGACTCCCAAAATGGATAAAGTCAAGCCTCAAGATAAGTCGGTACCAATGACTTAGTTAAAGACATGACTCTACCCAGGACGTGTCATCGTAGTTGAAACAGATACATGAACTTTATCACCTGTCTCAAGATACGAAGACAGAAGCAACTGGCTGATTGGGATGGACTGACATCTCTACCTGCATACTGAGACTGATCTCCATAACTGGCCTGGCTGAAGAATGCTGAGCTGTCCTCGGCAAAACACGAATGAGATAATCAGAAGGATCAAGAACAATGCCCTTGAAAGTTGAAGGACACAAGATCAAATCATGGGAACAGGAATGATCAATGATCAAAACAGATATCAAGTCAAGTATCAGAGGTAGAGAATAATCCGAAGGAGATCAATAAGGATAATCGTGATTGAGATATCTAAACATGGAAACCCCCCACAAATCTGAAAATCGAGACCTGCATGGGCCACCACTAAAACCATGTCACGCCCCAGAACCGGAATACCGGAGAGCGGGGGCAGACATAGCCAGCTACGCAATCCCAAAGTACGTTAATACTCTGAAATCACGTATAAGCTGTCAAGACATGGGGGTTACTCTACAAGCCATCAGTCAATCCTATGGTTTAACAATCCTAGGTATCTCAATCACAGGCAATTATACAAGAGCAAAGAGTACGATCATCATACATATAATAGTAAGGCGTCCCGAACCATATATACATGAATGATCATGAAGCCATTACCACAGAACTGATAACTAGCTAGAATATTAGTCGTACATGATAAGGACTAGCTATAGTCTAGAATACACGTATCATGTTTATGCCCGTAGGCTACAATATCAAAGGAAATACCAAAACACGAGCTAAACACGTGCTCGGGGCTAAACGTTACAAGAAGAGAATTTACATATCAGTGGAAGAATAAAGAAGAAATCCACTGAGGCACTCTGGTGCTCCGGCTGGTCACCGTCGAGTAGATGGTGCGGTAGATCCTTTGGGCTCTTCTATTAGAATCTGGCCATGCAAAACCAGTGGGGTCAGACCCCAAATAGCAAGTACCACAAAGGAGACCGAACTATGAACTTAAAACCAGCAGTCATAGGCAATCAACAGGGAGTAAAAGCAATAAGTAAAGAAGGATCGAGATTCGTGCAGTACCAATACACTTATCCCGAACATAGGAAGACAGTAAGTAAATCATCATTTGACATAAATAAACTGGAGAACATGTTAAATAAATAGAGCCAGGCAATATACGAAAGAGGACGAAGGCACTGTTCCGGAAGCCAGGTTACAATCCTTAAACCAAATAAGGACCGAGATTGTAACCCTTCACCTGAACAGAACTTGGTCTCTGATCATTTATTGCTAAAGGTGACAATCATTAAAGTGAAAAGGAGAGAGTACAATAATAAAAGTGACAATGAAGAGTACAATACGCTAGAGTGACAATAGAGTACAATCATTATAGTAACAATCTGGAGTGTCAATCATTCAATCATTCTGGTACAATCTTGCAATCAGTCACTTCTAGACAATACTATACTGGACTAGACTCCATCCAAGCATTCACGGCCAATCATTGCCTACGGCTTTCTACATTAACTAACTAGGGTTATCACAATCCTAGTTACTAGCAAGATGCAATGAGAATTCCAAGTCCGGTTACCTGTTTGTTACTACCTGAGTGATCCCAGCAAGAAAAGGAAAAGATAGCATGATATAGCAGACACACTGTAGTAAGATACATGTGTCCTAAGGTACCACACTCGACGGCGGGCTGGAAGTGCGCTCATCTCGACGGATAGCAACAAATCCCATGTATATATATATAAGGCCGGGACCAAAGGGTCAACAGGTAACTGAAAAATTCTTCATGAACTATTTGATCAATCTAGTCATTAACCTAGCCAGATTCAGTATGTGTCACGCCCCAGAACCAGAATACTGGAGAGCGGGGACGTACATAGCCAGCTACGTATATTGAAGTGCAACCCACCTCGCTATACGGTCACGGCTGTCTAGATACATGAGGGTTTAACTACAAGCCAACAGTCTCCTATGGTCGTCAACAAGCCTATTGTCTCAATCACAAGCAAGTAATAGTAGTTACAAGATGTCAGAGCACCAAATATAATAGCAAGGCGTCCCATACATTACATATTGGATGATCAGAAGCTAGTCGTACAAAATGTCAGGACTAGCAAGAGTTCAGTCATACATGATCAACCCTAGGATCTGTCAATCATGTTATAGCCCGTAGGCAGACAGTAAGTAAGGTACAATCGAGCTAACACGTGCTCGCCGGCTAAATGCCTCAAAAGAATAATTTTACAATAAAGTGGGAGGACAAAAAGAAACCCACTCGTTGCCAGGGTTACGCCTGGTGGTCACCATCTGGCTGGAAGACACTAGGTAGATCCTCTGGTGCTGCTCCGATATCTGGCCACACAAACCAGCTGGGTCAGACCCCAGAAAGAGCAAGTGCCACAAAGGAGGCTTCACTTAGGAACTAAAACCAGCATATCACAAATAAATAGTAAAGGTAATTAAAAGATAGTGATAATAGCTGAGATAACAATAATATATTGAGCACGGAGAAATCATTCAAGTAGCCAGACTGCAACCCTTAAACCAAACAAGGACCGGGGTTGCAATCCTTCGCCTGAATAGAAACCCGCCTCAATTACTATTGATAAGGTAACAAGACAATAAACGAAGAGAGGACACAGAACTGCTCCGGAAGCCAGGTTACAACCCTTAAACCAAACAAGGACCGGGGTTGTAACCCTTCGCCTGAACAGAACTGGACCCCTGATCTTTATTGTTAAGGCCAGTATAAATAATCATGGTATTGAAGTAAAGGTAAAACATGACGAGCATGACAGGGGTTACAATAAGACTAAACGAAGAGAGGACACAGAACTGCTCCGGGAGCCAGGTTACAACCCTTAAACCAAACAAGGACCGGGGTTGTAACCCTTCGCCTGAACAGAACTGGACCCCCGATCGTTATTGTTAAGGCAAGCATCAATAAGCAGGACGATATATGATAAGATAACCATGGAACTGTTCAGATAGCCAAGTTACAACCCTTAAACCAAACAAGGACCGGGGTTGTAACCCTTCATCTGAACAGAACTTGGTATCCCATCATTTATCGATACAAGATATCATGTCCTGATACAATCTTGTACAGGATCAGGATAAGACTAAGCTGGAATGAACTTCATCCAATCAATCACGGCCAATCAAGAGTACGGCTTGATACTTTTAACTAACTAGGGTTATCACAGGCCTAGTTACTAGCAAGATGCAATGAGATTATCCCAACAGCCACAAGCCCTGCAGACCATCCAGTTATCCGGGTCGAATGTCCGTTATGAAGAATGCAACACGTGACTGTGTGCTGGAAATGTGCCCTACTCGTCGGTAGGCTACAAGTCCACTTAATGCGCCCAGATAACGGGATTGCCTGTAGCTGGGAATCTCTTCATGACTACTGAATCATTCTAGTTAATTAGCCTTAGTCAATTTCAGTAGGTACCCCTGACCGTGGTACTCAGGGATCCCCATCCTAGACATGATGCAAGACAGTACTGGTTTATTTGTACAAACGCAATCGCCCACGGTGACCAGACCTTTCATACTTGTCATATCAGTTTACTTGTCAAGAGTGCGCCACCGCGGGCCACTATCGTGTTCTATTCTTACATTATCATGAATGAGAAAGATTGTATAAAATAACTAATGACATATTCTTGAAGCTAAGGAAAAGATCTACAACTTTCATGTTTTGAGTTTTTCAAGATTCTAGCTACAAAACAACTTAAACAGGCAAAAACAGTAAATTCCTGCACAATCGGCGCATGGGATTCCTGCACGAATTGGCGCATGGGATTCCTGCACAAATCGGCGCATAGGATTCCTGCACAAATCGGCGCATGAGATTCCTGCACGAATCGGCGCATGGGATTCCTGTACGAATCGGCGCATGAGATTCCTGCACGAATCGGCGCATGAGATTCCTGCATGAATCGGCGCATGGGATTCCTGCACGAATCGGCGCATGAGATTCCTGCACGAATCGGCGCATGGATTCCTGCACGAATCGGCGCATGAGATTCCTGCACGAATCGGCGCATGGGATTCCTGCACCAATCGGCGCATGGGATTCCTGCACGAATCGGCGCATGGGATTCCTGCACGAATCGGCGCATGAGATTCCTGCACGAATCGGCGCATGGGATTCCTGCACCAATCGGCGCATGGGATTCCTGTACGAATCGGCGCATGGGATTCCTGCACCAATCGGCGCATGGGAAACTCACGTTGCGTCTTCAATACATGCGCGTAAGAAACCTACGCGCATGACACGCTCGGAGTTAAGGAATGCGTTGCCGGGACTTCACAGCGCATGGCCTCCCGGCGCATGGCCTCCCGGGCGCATGAGGTTCCCGGCGCATGGGGTTCATCGTCCCCAAACAGCAAGTTCAGCCATGAATATTCTGAAAACTTGTAATGGCCATAACTTACTCATCCGGAGTCGAAATCAAGCGAAACAAAAGCCAAAACTGAATGAAATTGAATTCTCTACAACATAGAACCATTAGTTTTCAAAAATAACCAAGTTTTAGAGATCAAAACCAAGAAAACTAAACAAGAAGGAACTTAAAACTTAGATCTACAAAATATAACCATCAAAACCGAAAACTTCCAGTTCTAAAGAGGCTTAGAATCTAGTAAGGAAGAGAATGGAACAATAAAACATGAGATCCATCATGAAGCAAGTTTGCACTTGCCTAAGCTCTCTCTCTCTCTCTCTTTCCTGGTAGGTGTAGAAGTAAATGGGAGAAGAAGAGAATAATGAAGAGAGAGAAAGAGGAGGGGTTAATAAATAGGGATGGTGTGGTAGGTAGGGGTTCTCTCCTTGGTTCATGATGAACCAAGGCAACCCAAGCCTAGCCGAACCAACCCAAAACAAACCGAGCCAAGCCAAGAGATATGCAATACAAAATAAAATACGTACACGTATTCCAAGATACGTAATACGAACTACAGGCATTACAACTCTACCTACCTTAAAAGAATTCCGTCCTCGGAATTTAATCAAGAGGCTAGAATTGCAAGGACAAGCTATACTAATCGTAAGCTATAACAAGCAGTCTATCATACAGTCATTTATTCAAGCAAGGAATTGAAAGCATAAGGCATAAGGAAGACATTATACCTTACGAGTCAAACAGGTCGGGATATCGCGATCGGATATCATCCTCACGCTCCCACGTTGACTCACCCAAAGAGTGATGACCCCAAGCAACACGGACTAAACTAATAGTCTTGTTCTTAGTATCTTCTCTCTCGGTCCAATATAGACACGGGCCTCTCCTCATACGAAAGGTTGGTACCAACAACCAATTCCGAATGATCCAGGATGTGGCTCGGGTCCGGGATATACCGTCGCAGTTGGGATACATGGAATACGTCATGCACCTCACGTAGCGACGGTGGAAGAGCGAGACGATAGGATACATCTCCTACTCGCTCCAGAATGTCGAACGGCCCTATATACCTAGGACTAAGCTTTCCTCGTACGCCAAAATGAATGACGCCACGGTTAGGCGAAATCCTCAGGAATACATGGTCGCCGACCGAGAATTCAAGGGGTCGCCGATGGGAATCGGCCCAATGACGCTGGCGATCTTGGGCAACTCGAAGATGATCTCTGACTTTTCTGACCACTTCAACCGTCTGAGCAATCATTTTCGGACCAAGCATCTGTCTCTCCAACATCATCCCAGGCTAGCGGGGATCGACACTTCCTACCATACAGTGCCTCGAACGGTGCCATCTGGATACTGGCCTGGAAACTATTATTGTACGAGAACTCCACCAGGTGCACGTGATCTTCCCACGAACCACCGAAGTCGAGTGTACATGACCGCAACATATCTTCAAGAGTCTGGATCGTACGCTCCGACTGGCCATCTGTCTGCGGGTGATAAGCTGAACTGAACTGGAGGTGAGTTCCCAAACTTTCTTGCAAGCTACGTCAAAAGTGCGACGTAAATCTTGAATCTCTGTCTGAAGTGATACTGACTGGTACACCGTGCAACCTAACAATCTGCCGGAGATACATCTCGCTAGCTGAGTCGTCGACTGACCAACTCTGAACGGGAGAAAGTGAGCCACCTTCGTGAGCCTGTCTATGACAACCCAAATAGCGTCTCTGCCCGCCGGGGATCTAGGCAATCCAGTCACAAAATCTATGGTTACATGCTCCCATTTCCATTCGGGAATCGGCAATGGTTGAAGTAGTCCAGCTGGTCTCTGATGTTCAGCCTTAACTTGTTGGCAGACTAAACAACGAGAGACAAACCAGGCTATCTCCCTCTTCATGCCATTCCACCAAAAGTGCTGGCGGATATCACGGTACATCTTCGTGCCACCAGGATGAATGGAATACTGCGAACTGTGAGCTTCCGTCATGATCTCCTGTCTAATATCTCCACTGGGTACACAAAGACGCTTACCATGTCGAAGTGTACCATCTTCATGGATACATAACTCTGGTCTTCGTCCTGCCTCACACTTTGCTCTAAGTCGCTGAAGCTTGGAATCTGCTGACTGCGCCATCCGGATCCTCTCGACTATAGTGGACTAAACTTGCATGCTGGCCATCAATGCCATACTGGTAGGGAGGACAACTTCTATTCCCATCTTCTGAAGATCGGCTAACAGTTCTGGTTGCGCTGTCAGAAAATAAACTCCGGCTCTCCTGCTCAATACATCTGCAACAACGTTGGCCTTCCCTGGGTGATACTGCAGGTTGACATCATAATCCACAAGCAGCTCCAGCCATCTCCTCTGACGCATGTTGAGATCCTTCTGGGTGAAAACATACTTCAGACTCTTGTGGTCGGTGAAAATCTCCACCCTATCTCCATACAGGTAATGTCTCCACAACTTAAGTGCAAACACTACAGCTGCCAGCTCTAAGTCATGGGTTGGGTAATTCTTCTCATGATCACGAAGTTGTCGTGACGCATAAGCTATTACCTTCCCATGCTGCATCAGAACACATCCCAAACCTCTGCCTGAAGCATCACAGTATACTGAAAATCCTCCGGTCCCATCTGGAAGCATGAGAATAGGAGCCGTCATCAAGCCTCGCTTCAACTTCTCAAAAGAACCCTGACATTCTGCTATCCAAGCAAACTGCACATCCTTGCGGGTCAACTGGGTCAATGGCACTGAAATCCGAGCAAAGTCTAAAACAAATCGCCGGTAGTAGCCGGCCAAGCCAAGAAAACTGTGAATTTCTGCAACTGTGCTGGGTACTGGCCATGTCTCAATGGCCACGATCTTCTGGGGATCCACTTCTACCTCCTCTGGTGATGATATGGCCCAAGTACGAAATGCGATCGAGCCAGAACTCGCATTTACTAAACTTGGCATACAACTGGTGCTCTTTGAGAATCTGGAGGACAATTCTGAGATGATCATGCTCCGCCTCACTCTTACTGTAGACCAAGATGTCGTCTAGGAACACAATCACGAACTGATCTAAATAAGGCATGAAGATACGATTCATGAGGTCCATGAATACTGCCGGCGCATTGGTTGCTCCAAATGGCATCACAAGGAACTCCCAATGCCCATATCTCGATCTGAACGCTGTCTTCGGGATGTCCTGCTCTCTGACTCTGATCTGATGGTATCCTGACCGCAAGTCGATCTTCGAAAATACTGACGCCCCTCTGAGTTGATCAAACAAGTCATCTATCCTCGGAAGAGGGTATCTGTTCTTGATTGTCACTGAGTTCAAGGTACGATAATCAACACACAATCTGGACGTACCATCCTTCTTTTTCACAAGAAGCATCGGGGCTCTCCAAGGCGATCCACTAGCACGAATGAATCCCTTGGTTCTGAGTTCTTCAATCATCTTGTACAATATCTCTAGCTCTGACGGTGCCATCCTGTAGACTCTCTCTGACACTGGGGCTGTCCCGGGAATCAAGTCGATGGTGAACTCGATCTCCCGCTCTGGCGGCATCCCTGGAAGCTCTTCTGGGAAAACATCTGGAAACTCTTCGACTATCCGAGGTAACTGCACTGCTGCCACTGCCATCCGCAACACTGGAGGAGAAGGTTCAACTTCGCCTCGGGAAAAGGAAAACTCTGGCTTGCCTGGAATGCTAAAAATAACCCTGCCAATGTGGCAGTCTATCCTAGCATACTGGTCCCTCAGCCAATCCATCCCTAAGACCACATCATAATCGGCCATCGGAAACTCTATTAATCTAGCGGGGAACTCTCTACCGCTAACTACGATCCGACACGAGGAAAACACTCTATCTACTCCCACAAGTCCGTTACCAGTAAGTATATTGAGCCTTACTGATAATGACTCGGGCTCCAGTCCTACCCGTGTCGCAAATCGTGCAGACATAAATGAATGCGAGGCACCAGAATCAAATAATACTGAAGCTGGAAAGGTGTTGACGAGAATAGTACCTGCTACCACCTCACCTGGTGCTATTCCTTCTTCTCCCATGGTCAAGGCCAGCACTTGACCATGTCCTCTGGGTGCGGGTCCCCTCTGCTGAAAATTCCTCTGCCTGCTCTGGATCAGGGCTTAGGCTTGGGCATACTGTTGCGGTCTCTGCTGGTGGAACGCCTGGGCCTGCGTCGGCAATGGCCTCGGAAACGGGTACTGCAGCTGCTGCTGCTGCTGGACTGGTGTTGGTCCTCTAACTGAAGGACTAGAGAAGGCCGACGAACTCCCCCTGTTCGGGCAGTTCCCAGCCCTGTGGTCCGGAGCACCACAAACCAAGCACAAACCCTGTGCTCTGCGACATTCTGATACCACATGTCCTGGCTTCCCGCAGTGTGAACATCCCACTGCGGAAGACTGCTTCTGCTTCTGCTGCTGAGGGTGCGTCGGGGTTGAATGCTGAACCGATGTCACTGAGGCCGCCCGCCTCGGAGCTCCAATGGTCAAAGCCCTGGCCGCCGGGGCTGGTGCTGAAGACTGATTCATCTGGCCGTGAGATCGCTTCCGACCTCCGGTCCTGTCCACGATCCTCTGAGAGGTATATTCATGCCTCCTAGCTGCTCTCAATACTGCATCAAAAGTCTGATGCTCAAACTGCTCCACTGCCAATAAGATCTCTAAATGGAGCCCCTGCTGGAACCGCTGGGCTCTATCGAACTCGGTTGCTACCAAGGTGGGAGCAAACCGACTAAGCCTCGAAAACTCGATCGCATATCCGTCGACCGTCCTGCCCATCTGCTTCAGATTGGTGAACCTCGTCTGTAGATCATACCGAGCTACAGCATCAAAATACTTGGTCTGGAATCTCTCCCTGAATACTGCCCATGAAATAGGGGCCACTAATCCATCGGCCTGCGCTGCCCACCAGCTGCGGGCAAGATCTAGTAACTGCAGGCGCACTACGGCCACCTTCTCGTTCTCTGGAGTCCTGGCTGCTTCTAGAATCACCTCTGTGTCCTGAAGCCAAGCATCTGCAGCGATCGCATCTTCACTGCCGTCGAAGAAGGGAGGGTTCAAGCGCTTGAAGCTGTTGGCCGCGCTATTACCCTGATGACCTCCTCTGGTCAAAGCATCTGCCACCGCCTGGTACAAGGCATCTTCGCGACGATCCTGGGAAGCTAATAAGGACCTGATGAGACCCGCCAAAGTGCCATCATCAGGCTCTGCAGGCTGGACGGGCTGAACTGGTGGTTCTCCTTCGGTAGGCATGACTCTGGAGGCTACTCCTGAATGCTGGACTTGATCTCCAGGTTGCTGCTGGTCCGCGGGAGGTACTCCGCCTTGCTGATCGGCAGGTCCAGGAACAATACCGCTGAAGAAGACGACATAGGGAACAATAAGGAAGGACCAGGACAGATCAACGATACAAGCATGTGATCAGGTCAAGATTTTCAGGGATCAAGAGGATACGAGTAGAGATCAAGGGCGAGTACTGATTGAGACATCTATTCGGTAAACCCTCACATATCTTGAATTACAAGACCTGCATGGGCCACCACTAAAACCATGTCACGCCCCAGAACCAGAATACTGGAGAGCGGGGGCGTACATAGCCAGCTACGTATATTGAAGTGCAACCCACCTCGCTATACGGTCACGGCTGTCTAGATACATGAGGGTTTAACTACAAGCCAACAGTCTCCTATGGTCGTGAACAAGCCTATTGTCTCAATCACAAGCAAGTAATAGTAGTTACAAGATGTCAGAGCACCAAATATATAATAGCAAGGCGTCCCATACATTACATATTGGATGATCATGAAGCTAGTCGTACAAAATGTCAGGACTAGCAAGAGTTCAGTCATACATGATCAACCCTAGGATCTGTCAATCATGTTATAGCTCGTAGGCAGACAGTAAGTAAGGTACAATCGAGCTAACACGTGCTCGCCGGCTAAACGCCTCAAAGAATAATTTTACAATAAAGTGGGAGGACAAAAAGAAACCCACTCGTTGCCAGGGTTACGCCTGGTGGTCACCATCTGGCTGGAAGACAGTAGGTAGATCCTCTGGTGCTGCTCCGATATCTGGCCACACAAAACCAGCTGGGTCAGACCCCAGAAAGAGCAAGTGCCACAAAGGAGGCTTCACTTAGGAACTAAAACCAGCATATCACAAATAAATAGTAAAGGTAATTAAAAGATAGTGATAATAGCTGAGATAACAATAATATATTGAGCACGGAGAAATCATTCAAGTAGCCAAACTGCAACCCTTAAACCAAACAAGGACCGGGGTTGCAATCCTTCGCCTGAATAGAAACCCGCCTCAATTACTATTGATATGGTAACAAGACAATAAACGAAGAGAGGACACAGAACTGCTCCGGAAGCCAGGTTACAACCCTTAAACCAAACAAGGACCGGGGTTGTAACCCTTCGCCTGAACAGAACTGGACCCCTGATCTTTATTGTTAAGGCCAGTATAAATAATCATGGTATTGAAGTAAAGGTAAAACATGACGAGCATGACAGGGGTTACAATAAGACAATAAACGAAGAGAGGACACAGAACTGCTCCGGGAGCCAGGTTACAACCCTTAAACCAAACAAGGACCGGAGTTGTAACCCTTCGCCTGAACAGAACTGGACCCCCGATCGTTATTGTTAAGGCAAGCATCAATAAGCAGGATGATATATGATAAGATAACCATGGAACTATTCAGATAGCCAAGTTACAACCCTTAAACCAAACAAGGACCGGGGTTGTAACCCTTCATCTGAACAGAACTTGGTATCCCATCATTTATCGATACAAGATATCATGTCCTGATACAATCTTGTACAGGATCATGATAAGACTAAGCTGGAATGAACTTCATCCAATCAATCACGGCCAATCAAGAGTACGGCTTGATACTTTTAACTAACTAGGGTTATCACAGGCCTAGTTACTAGCAAGATGCAATGAGATTATCCCAACAGCCACAAGCCCTGCAGACCATCCAGTTATCCGGGTCGAATGTCCGTTATGAAGAATGCAACACGTGACTGTGTGCTGGAAATGTGCCCTACTCGTCGGTAGGCTACAAGTCCACTTAATGCGCCCAGATAACGGGATTGCCTGTAGCTGGGAATCTCTTCATGACTACTGAATCATTCTAGTTAATTAGCCTTAGTCAATTTCAGTAGGTACCCCTGACCGTGGTACTCAGGGATCCCCATCCTAGACATGATGCAAGACAGTACTGGTTTATTTGTACAAACGCAATCGCCCACGGTGTCCAGACCTTTCATACTTGTCATATCAGTTTACTTGTCAAGAGTGCGCCACCGCGGGCCACTATCGTGTTCTATTCTTACATTATCATGAATGAGAAAGATTGTATAAATAACTAATGACATATTCTTCAAGCTAAGGAAAAGATCTACAACTTTCATGTTTTGAGTTTTTCAAGATTCTAGCTACAAAACAACTTAAACAGGCAAAAACAGTAAATTCCTGCACAATCGGCGCATGGGATTCCTGCACGAATCGGCGCATGGGATTCCTGCACAAATCGGCGCATGGGATTCCTGCACAAATTGGCGCATGAGATTCCTGCACGAATCGGCGCATGGGATTCCTGCACGAATCGGCGCATGAGATTCCTGCACGAATCGGCGTATGAGATTCCTGCACGAATCGGCGCATGAGATTCCTGCATGAATCGGCGCATGGGATTCCTGCACAAATCGGCGCATGAGATTCCTGCACGAATCGACGCATGGATTCCTGCACGAATCGGCGCATGAGATTCCTGCACGAATCGACGCATGGGATTCCTGCACCAATCGGCGCATGGGATTCCTGCACGAATCGGCGCATGGAATTCCTGCACGAATCGGCGCATGAGATTCCTGCACGAATCGGCGCATGGGATTCCTGCACCAATCGGCGCATGGGATTCCTGCACGAATCGGCGCATGGGATTCCTGCACCAATCGGCGCATGGGAAACTCA
This sequence comes from Iris pallida, assembly GCA_029216955.1. NCBI lineage: Eukaryota > Viridiplantae > Streptophyta > Magnoliopsida > Asparagales > Iridaceae > Iris > Iris pallida. Next base: position 12,971 of record JANAVB010001470.1, read on the forward strand.
CGTTGCGTCTTCAATACATGCGCGTAAGAAACCTACGCATGACACACTCGGAGTTAAGGAATGCGTTGCCGGGACTTCACGGCGCATGGCCTCCCGGCGCATGGTCTCCCGGGCGCATGAGGTTCCCGGCGCATGGGGTTCATCGTCCCCAAACAGCAAGTTCAGCCATGAAAGTTCCGAAAACTTGTAATGGCCATAACTTACTCATCCGGAGTCGAAATCAAGCGAAACAAAAGCCAAAACTGAATGAAATTGAATTCTCTACAACATAGAACCATTAGTTTTCAAAAATAACCAAGTTTAGAGATCAAAACCAAGAAAACTAAACAAGAAGGAACTTAAAACTTAGATCTACAAAAATATAACCATCAAAACCGAAAACTTCCAGTTCTAAAGAGGCTTAGAATCTAGTAAGGAAGAGAATGGAACAATAAAACATGAGATCCATCATGAAGCAAGTTTGCACTTGCCTAAGCTCTCTCTCTCTCTCTCTCTCTTTCCTGGTAGGTGTAGAAGTAAATGTGGAGAAGAAGAAGAATAATGAAGAGAGAGAAAGAGGAGGGGTTAATAAATAGGGATGGTGTGGTAGGTAGGGGTTCTCTCCTTGGTTCATGATGAACCAAGGCAACCAAAGCCTAGCCGAACCAACCCAAAATAAACCGAGCCAAGCCAAGAGATATGTAATACAAAATAAAATACGTACACGTATTCCAAGATACGTAATACGAACTACAGGCATTACAGTATGAATCCCTGACCGTGGTACTCAGGGATCATGCCCTAGACATGATGCAAGACACAACCGGACTAGTAGTTTATACAAGCACAATCATCCACGGTGTCCAGGCCAATGAATTGATTTGTCAAGAGTGCGCCACGACGGGCCACTATCATTATCATTATTACTTATCAAGAGTGCGCCACGACGGGCCACTGTCAAGCATTGTCAGGGTACTTGTCAAGAGTGCACCACTACGGGTCACTGTCGTGTCATGTTGTCACGTCCCAGTACCGGAATACTGAGACGGACTAGGCCAGCTACACCGTATGAGGTATATAAACGTCATACGGCGATCGTGGCTGTCAAGAGACTAGGGGGTGCATGCTACAATCAGGTCTCCTATGGTCCCACAGAGCATCTATGTCCCAATCAATCAAAACAAAAAGCAGTAAATAATGATCATATAAGACAAAGCAGTAAGGCGTCCCCGACGCTTCATCAGAATGATTCATGAGTCTAGCTATACAAAATGATGAGCTAGTTCCGAGAGTCAATAGTACATAACTATAGTCAGCTGCAGTCTGATTTAATTACAATTATGTAAAAGGAAACTAAGGTCCAGAACTGCCGGCTAAACAAGTGCCGGTGGCTAAACGCCAAGTACAAAATAGAAGATATCAGAGCGGTGAAGAAGAAACCCACTCATGGTCCCTGGCGCCCATACTCCTGGTGTGCACCATTGTTCGGGTGGAAGGCTGGATCCTCTGGAGCTGCTACGAGATATGGCCAAACAAACCAGCGGGGTCAGGCCCCGAATAGCAAGTACCACAAGGGAGCACAAAAAGAGTGAGATAAATCCAATGAGTTAAATAAGACCTGATTCACGAGTTATAAGCTTATACCATATCATCGAGACAATACGACACCCTTACAACCAAACAAGGACAAACGGTGCCAATATCGTACCGAGATAAGATATATCCTATAACCATGGGCAGGTAAAAGGGCTTCTGATCGCGACTTCGGTCCATAGCCTATCGCAGCACAATAGTCCAACCCAACAACCAAACAAGGACATGGGTTGGACCACGCACCACGATAGTCCATGTTCCTCGGTAGCTAACAGAAGAAAATATATCACAAACAAGTCAGCTTACAATCGGCCAATCAATCCTACGGCTTTCTATAATTTGTCTGGATTATCCCAGTAATGCAATATATATAGGAATCCTCAGATCATATTGCATTCCAGCAGGGCTAGCCAAACCATTATATACAAGCAAGCACGAAATGCACCGGTCCCTCGAAAGGCCACCGCGCTAGAATAAGCAGTAACGGTTCCAGCTCTCCTATAGGAAGAGCTGGCTCGGCAGTCACAAATCAGATACTGCACTCCACTAGTGCGGATGACTATACAGTATCCGAGGCAGCCAACCCGACGCGCCAGGACGGAACCCAGGGCGGCTGGTGACGTACGATCTCGAGATTCTGTTCCCTCCCAATGCTTCTACCAATTTAAGTTGCTTAGATTAACCCTATCTCGATATTGGAATTACATGTCGTGGTCACATGGTCATCCTCCTATATGTCGTACCATAGTACGTGTACCCTAAGTATGAATCCACATCGGCTCAATCTAGATCCACGCTTAGTGTAATGCATCAAACAACAATCATTTACCATGATACTATTACTGATCAATTACCATGACTGTGCTGGACGGTACACATGTATTGACATATAACACGAATGATCACTTAGCATGTAGAGTCACACCTCAGTGCACTCATTATATGGTACCGCAGTGCATACTAATATTGTATCTCAATACACACTTAGAACATGTACCAGCACGTATACAGGTAATCAGGTCAGGAACATGGTCAAGTCAGGAAGTCACGTGGACCCCTCGTGACATAAAAGTCACATGTAAATTCAGGTTAAAGTGAGACATGAAGGCCCTTGAAGCCAAGACAAAGATCTACAACTTTCATGTTGGAAGTTTGGAGAAATTCTGGCCACAATTCAGCCAAATAGGACTTAAAATAGCCAAAAACAGCCAAAATAGGCACTATGCGGCACTATTCAGCACTATGCGGCACTATGCAGCATCCTTATGCGGCTAGGCACTATGCGGCACTATGCAGCATCCTCATGCGGCTCGGTACTATACGGCACTATACAGCATTCTCATGCGGCTAGGCACTATGCAGCACTATGCAGCATTCTTATGCGGCTCGGCACTATGCAGCATCCTTATGCGGCTCGGCACTATGCAGCATCCTTATGCGGCTCGGCACTATGCGACACTATGCAGCACTATGCATCATCCTCATGCGGCTCGGCACTATGCGGCACTATGCATCATCCTCATGCGGCTCGGCACTATGCGGCACTATGCAGCATCCTCATGCGGTTCGGCACTATGCGGTACTATGCAGAATCCTCATGCGGCTCGACACTATGCAGTACTATGCATCATCCTCATGCGGCTCGGCACTATGCGGCACTATGCAGCATCCTCATGCGGCTCGGCACTATACGGCACTATGCAGAATCCTTATGCGGCTCGGCACTATTCATCGTCCCTGCCAGAATCAGGACAGATGAACATAGAAGTTTGACCAAAATTGATTTGGCCATAACTTCCTCAAAACAAGTCGAAATCTAACTTTTCAAAGGTCAAAATTAGATAGAATTGAATTTCCTACAACATAGGACCATTAGTTTTCGAAAATAACCAAGTTTGATAGATCAAAACCATGAAAACCCATAGAACCCTAGTTTTAGAAACTTAGATCTACACCAAACTAGCCATTAAAATCAAAAACTCCAAGAACTAAACTTGTAGAGAATGAAGAGAAGAACAATATAGACAAATAATATCAAAAAAAAATCAAAAAATGAAAATATAATAATCTCTCCATTTGGTGCAAGATGTACTTGCCTAAAAGTTTGCTTGAGGAAATAAATAAAAGAGTGAATGAGGAGAGAGAGTGTGAAAGAGAATATATATAGGGGTTGGGTTGGCTCAAAGAAACCCTAAGCTTAAGCATGCTCTTAAACACATGACTAATGACATGTTAAATGCTACATGATACAACTAATTAAATTAATTAAATAAAATCCTAACCACGACACGGTTCAGAAATCTTATCATCGAAACAGTGAACCACGCCTACAACCAGACAAGGACAAGGGGTGGCACACTAATCCGCGATGAGATACTGTTCCATGCCATGGCCAGTTACAAATACAGGATAAATACAATAAAGATACAGGTGTCAGATACCATATACATGAAAAATCAAAAATTTACGTATTTCGGAAACGGGGAGTGACATCTCTACCCTCCTTAGAAAAATTCCGTCCTCGGAATTTCGTTAAGGCTAGTCGAGCACGCTCTCAGATCATGAAATACACTCATGACATAATGCAAACACAATTATCAAACAACACATGACATATGAACAGATTTCGAAAGAAAGAAATATTAAGTAAAGCACAAACAATAATCATACCATAGAAGAAAAGTGATCGGAGACATACGAATAAAATATGCCTCTCAAGTCAGGTAGGAATTCGTCCTCGATGTCCTACACTAACTCCCAAAGTGGACAAGGGTCAACGCTTGAGATAAGTCGGTACCAATGACTAAATCAAGAACGAGACTCTGTCCAGGACGTACCCTCGTAATCAAGACACATGGTGAATATCACGTATCACATGATACGAGAGCAGATGAGTGAGACGAGAAAGTCGCCTTCACTCTTCGAATATAGAACTCAAGGAATTAAAACTTACCCAAAATCTGACCGCCTTCAGCCAACCTCTGCTCTAATACTCCAAATTCTTCTTGCCTTTGTCCCTGCCTTCCCTGGCCCTGCTGTCCAACCTGATGTTGCGCTTGTCAGTACATCTGAGCTTGCGTCAGTAATGGGCGCTGGGCTAGTGGCCTCACTGCTAGTGTTGGCCCTTGATACGGTGCTACCTCTGGAGCTGGCAACGCCGGAAACCGTTGAGCTGGCCCTCCTGGCCTCTGCATCAGAGGACAATTGGCAATCCTATGGTCTGGACTGCCATACCTCAAGCATAATCCATTAGCTGAACGACACACATCCCTAGTGTGCCCTCCCTTACCACAGTAAGTGCAACCCACTGGTGCTTCCTGACGCTGCTGTTGGTTCCTCTGTTGCTGCTGTCGAACTGGTGCAGTCACAATTGTCGTGACTGGTGCTGCATCACGAATTCGAACGCCAGAAGCTGGTGCTGACGTCCGAGGTACTGCTCCTCCCCCAGCACTCTGTGTATGAGACCTCTTCTGGCCCCCAGTCCTTGCTGAAAACCTTTGAATAGTAAGCTCGTGCCTCCGAGCCGCCGTCAATACTGCATCGAATGTCTGGTAGTCGTGCCCCTCGACCAGCTGCAAAATCTCTAGGTGAAGTCCCTGCTGGAACCTCATTGCTCTCTCTGGCTCTTTCGCCACCATCATCCGAGCAAACCTACTTAACCTGCAGAACTCCGCTGCATAACCATCCACCGTCTTACCAGCCTGCTTGAGACTGATAAACCTCTGCTGTAGCTCATATCGCGCTACCACGCCAAAGTACTTAGCCTTGAATCTGGTACTGAAGCTATCCCAGGGAACAGGATGCCTCATTCCAACCTCTTCCGATGCCCACCAATCGCGGGCGAGATCCTGAAGTAAAAGTCTGACCTGGTCAACCTTCTCTTCTGCTGGAACCTTTGCTGCGGTCAATATGGCCTCTGTATCCTGAAGCCAAGCATCCGCCGTGATGGCATCCTCCGTGCCGTCAAAATATCTCGGGTTAAGTCGACAAAACCTTCCGGACGCTCCTGAATCATTCCTGACACTTCTCTCAAGGGCTAATTGCAACCCCTGATTCTGTAGCACATTCTGTTCTTGCTGTCGGGTTTGTTGTTGCTGTTGGGCTGCCGTCTGGCGTTGCTGGGTCTCCAATAACCCTTTAATAATCTGTAATAGTGTCGACGCATCTAGTGCTACTGGTACTACCGGTATCACTGGAGGTACGGGATCCTCTGGCCTCTGTAGCTCAACTGGCTCATGCTCGGTAACGTTCTCGATGGGAATCTGTCCAGGTAGAGGGGCTACCCCTTGCTGATCTCCAACTGGTCCCTGATCTACTGGATTCTCTCCCATGCCGGCTCCTCCAATAGCCGAGAATGATGTGCCCCTAAAGGAAAGGATACAAGGCATCAAAAGACAGGACGGAAAGGAATCGAGGATGACAATCAAGTTAGCAATCAAGGTGGGAGAAAGAGAAAACGAATCAGGAGATTAAGGGGAACATGTTTTGATTGAGACTCCTATAATCGCAACACCCCACAAGTCTGAAAAAACAAACCTGCATGGGCCACCACTAAAACCTTGTCACGCCCCAGTACCGGAATACTGAGACGGACTAGGCCAGCTACACCGTATGAGGTATATAAACGTCATACGGCGATCGTGGCTGTCAAGAGACTAGGGGGTGCATGCTACAATCAGGTCTCCTATGGTCCCACAGAGCATCTATGTCCCAATCAATCAAAACAAAAAGCAGTAAATAATGATCATAAAAGACAAAGCAGTAAGGCGTCCCCGACGCTTCATCAGAATGATTCATGAGTCTAGCTATACAAAATGATGAGCTAGTTCTGAGAGTCAATAGTACATAACTATAGTCAGCTGCAGTCTGATTTAATTACAATTATGTAAAAGGAAACTAAGGTCCAGAACTGCCGGCTAAACAAGTGCCGGTGGCTAAACGCCAAGTACAAAATAGAAGATATCAGAGCGGTGAAGAAGAAACCCACTCATGGTCCCTGGCACCCATACTCCTGGTGTGCACCATTGTTCGGGTGGAAGGCTGGATCCTCTGGAGCTGCTACGAGATCTGGCCAAACAAAACCAGCGGGGTCAGGCCCCGAATAGCAAGTACCACAAGGGAGCACAAAAGAGTGAGATAAATCCAATGAGTTAAATAAGACCTGATTCACGAGTTATAAGCTTATACCATATCATCGAGATAATACGACACCCTTACAACCAAACAAGGACAAACGGTGCCAATATCGTACCGAGATAAGATATATCCTATAACCATGGGCAGGTAAAAGGGCTTCTGATCGTGACTTCGGTCCATAGCCTATCGCAGCACAATAGTCCAACCCAACAACCAAACAAGGACATGGGTTGGACCACGCACCACGATAGTCCATGTTCCTCGGTAGCTAACAGAAGAAAATATATCACAAACAAGTCAGCTTACAATCGGCCAATCAATCCTACGGCTTTCTATGATTTGTCTGGACTATCCCAGTAATGCAATATATATAGGAATCCTCAGATCATATCGCATTCCAGCAGGGCTAGCCAAACCATTATATACAAGCAAGCACGAAATGCACTGGTCCCTCGAAAGGCCACCGCGCTAGAATAAGCAGTAACGGTTCCAGCTCTCCTATAGGAAGAGCTGGCTCGGCAGTCACAAATCAGATACTGCACTCCACTAGTGCGGATGACTATACAGTATCCGAGGCAGCCAACCCGACGCGCCAGGACGGGACCCAGGGCGGCTGGTGACGTACGATCTCGAGATTCTGTTCCCTCCCAATGCTTCTACCAATTTAAGTTGCTTAGATTAACCCTATCTCGATATTGGAATTATATGTCGTGGTCACATGGTCATCCTCCTATATGTCGTACCATAGTACGTGTACCCTAAGTATGAATCCACATCGGCTCAATCTAGATCCACGCTTAGTGTAATGCATCAAACAACAATCATTTTACCACGATACTATTACTGATCAATTACCATGACTGTGCTGGACGGTACACATGTATTGACATATAACACGAATGATCACTTAGCATGTAGAGTCACACCTCAGTGCACTCATTATATGGTACCGCAGTGCATACTAATATTGTATCTCAATACACACTTAGAATATGTACCAGCACGTATACAGGTAATCAGGTCAGGAACATGGTCAAGTCAGGAAGTCACGTGGACCCCTCGTGACATAAAAGTCACATGTAAATTCAGGTTAAAGTGAGACATGAAGGCCCTTGAAGCCAAGACAAAGATCTACAACTTTCATGTTGGAAGTTTGGAGAAATTCTGGCCACAATTCAGCCAAATAGGACTTAAAATAGCCAAAAACAGCCAAAATAGGCACTATGCGGCACTATTCAGCACTATGCGGCACTATGCAGCATCCTTATGCGGCTAGGCACTATGCGGCACTATGCAGCATCCTCATGCGGCTCGGCACTATGCAGCACTATGCAGTATTCTCATGCGGCTAGGCACTATGCAGCACTATGCAGCATTTTATGCGGCTCGGCACTATGCAGCATCCTTATGCGGCTCGGCACTATACAGCACTATGCAGCATCCTTATGCGGCTCGGCACTATGCAGCATCCTTATGCGGCTCGGCACTATGCGACACTATGCAGCACTATGCATCATCCTCATACGGCTCGGCACTATACGGCACTATGGAACACTATGCATCATCCTCATACGGCTCGGCACTATGCGGCACTATGCAGCATCCTCATGCGGTTCGGCACTATGCGGCACTATGCAGAATCCTCATGCGGCTCGATACTATGCAGTACTATGCATCATCCTCATGCGGCTCGGCACTATGCGGCACTATGCAGCATCCTCATGCGGCTCGGCACTATGCGGCACTATGCAGAATCCTTATGCGGCTCGGCACTATTCATCGTCCCTGCCAGAATCAGGACAGTATGAACATAGAAGTTTGACCAAAATTATTTTGGCCATAACTTCCTCAAAACAAGTCGAAATATAACTTTTCAAAGGTCAAAATTAGATAGAATTGAATTCCCTATAACATAGGACCATTAGTTTTCGAAAATAACCAAGTTTGATAGATCAAAACCATGAAAATCCATAGAACCCTAGTTTTAGAAACTTAGATCTACACCAAACTAGCCATTAAAATCAAAAACTCCAAGAACTAAACTTGTAGAGAATGAAGAGAAGAACAATATAGACAAATAATATCAAAGAAAAATCAAAAAATGAAAATATAATAATCTCTCCATTTGGTGCAAGATGTACTTGCCTAAAAGTTTGCTTGAGGAAAATAAATAAAAGAGTGAATGAGGAGAGAGAGTGTGAAAGAGAATATATATAGGGGTTGGGTTGGCTCAAAGAAACCCTAAGCTTAAGCATGCTCTTAAACACATGACCAATGACATGTTAAATGCTACATGATACAACTAATTAAATTAATTAAATAAAATCCTAACCACAACACGGTTCAGAAATCTTATCATCGAAACAGTGAACCACGCCTACAACCAGACAAGGACAAGGGGTGGCACACTAATCCGCGACGAGATACTGTTCCATGCCATGGCCAGTTACAAATACAGGATAAATACAATAAAGATACATGTGTCAGATACCATATACATGAAAAATCAAAAATTTACGTATTTCGGAAACGGGGAGTGACATCTCTACCCTCCTTAGAAAAATTCCGTCCTCGGAATTTCGTTATGGCTAGTCGAGCACGCTCTCAGATCACGAAATACACTCATGACATAATGCAAACACAATTATCAAACAACACATGACATATGAACAGATTTCGAAAGAAAGAAATATTAAGTAAAAGCACAAACAATAATCATACCATAGAAGGAAAGTGATCGGAGACATACGAATAAAATATGCCTCTCAAGTCAGGTAGGAATTCGTCCTCGATGTCCTACACTAACTCCCAAAGTGGACAAGGGTCAACGCTTGAGATAAGTCGGTACCAATGACTAAATCAAGAACGAGACTCTGCCCAGGACGTACCCTCGTAATCAAGACACATGATGAATATCACGTATCATATGATACGAGAGCAGATGAGTGAGACGAGAAAGTCGCCTTCACTCTTCGAATATAGAACTCAAGGAATTAAAACTTACCCAAAATCTGACCGCCTTCAGCCAACCTCTGCTCTAATACTCCAAATTCTTCTTGCCTTTGTCCCTGCCTTCCCTGGCCCTGCTGTCCAACCTGATGTTGCGCTTGTCGGTACATCTGAGCTTGCGTCAGTAATGGGTGCTGGGCTAGTGGCCTCACTGCTAGTGTTGGCCCTTGATACGGTGCTACCTCTGGAGCTGGCAACGCCGGAAACCGTTGAGCTGGCCCTCCTGGCCTCTGCATCAGAGGACAATTGACAATCCTATGGTCTGGACTGCCATACCTCAAGCATAATCCATTAGCTGAACGACACACATCCCTAGTGTGCCCTCCCTTACCACAGTAAGTGCAACCCACTGGTGCTTCCTGACGCTGCTGTTGGTTCCTCTGTTGCTGCTGTCGAACTGGTGCAGTCACAATTGTCGTGACTGGTGCTGCTTTACGAATTCGAACGCCAGAAGCTGGTGCTGACGTCCAAGGTACTGCTCCTCCCCCAGCACTCTGTGTATGAGACCTCTTCTGGCCCCCAGTCCTTGCTGAAAACCTTTGAATAGTAAGCTCGTGCCTCCGAGCCGCCGTCAATACTGCATCGAATGTCTGGTAGTCGTGCCCCTCGACCAGCTGCAAAATCTCTAGGTGAAGTCCCTGCTGGAACCTCATTGCTCTCTCTGGCTCTGTCGCCACCATCATCCGAGCAAACCTACTTAACCTGCAGAACTCCGCTGCATAACCATCCACCGTCTTACCAGCCTGCTTGAGACTGATAAACCTCTGCTGTAGCTCATATCGTGCTACCACGCCAAAGTACTTAGCCTTGAATCTGGTACTGAAGCTATCCCAGGGAACAGGACGTCCCATTCCAACCTCTTCCGATGCCCACCAATCGCGGGCGAGATCCTGAAGTAAAAGTCTGACCTGGTCAACCTTCTCTTCTGCTGGAACCTTTGCTGCGGTCAATATGGCCTCTGTATCCTGAAGCCAAGCATCCGCCGTGATGGCATCCTCCGTGCCGTCAAAATATCTCGGGTTAAGTCGACAAAACCTTCCGGACGCTCCTGAATCATTCCTGACACTTCTCTCAAGGGCTAATTGCAACCCCTGATTCTGTAGCACATTCTGTTCTTGCTGTCGGATTTGTTGTTGCTGTTGGGCTGCCGTCTGCCGTTGCTGGGTCTCCAATAACCCTCTAATAATCTGTAATAGTGTCGACGCATCTAGTGCTACTGGTACTACCGGCATCACTGGAGGTACGGGATCCTCTGGCCTCTGTAGCTCAACTGGCTCATGCTCGGTAACGTTCTCGATGGGAATCTGTCCAGGTAGAGGGGCTACCCCTTGCTGATCTCCAACTGGTCCCTGATCTACTGGATTCTCTCCCATGCCGGCTCCTCCAATAGCCGAGAATGATGTGCCCCTAAAGGAAAGGATACAAGGCATCAAAAGACAGGACGGAAAGGAATCGAGGATGACAATCAAGTTAGCAATCAAGGTGGGAGAAAGAGAAAACGAATCAGGAGATTAAGGGGAACATGTTTTGATTGAGACTCCTATAATCGCAACACCCCACAAGTCTGAAAAAACAGACCTGCATGGGCCACCACTAAAACCTTGTCACGCCCCAGTACCGGAATACTGAGACGGACTAGGCCAGCTACACCGTATGAGGTATATAAACGTCATACGGCGATCGTGGCTGTCAAGAGACTAGGGGGTGCATGCTACAATCAGGTCTCCTATGGTCCCACAGAGCATCTATGTCCCAATCAATCAAAACAAAAAGCAGTAAATAATGATCATATAAGACAAAGCAGTAAGGCATCCCCGACGCTTCATCAGAATGATTCATGAGTCTAGCTATACAAAATGATGAGCTAGTTCCGAGAGTCAATAGTACATAACTATAGTCAGCTGCAGTCTGATTTAATTACAATTATGTAAAAGGAAACTAAGGTCCAGAACTGCCGGCTAAACAAGTGCCGGTGGCTAAACGCCAAGTACAAAATAGAAGATATCAGAGCGGTGAAGAAGAAACCCACTCATGGTCACTGGCGCCCATACTCCTGGTGTGCACCATTGTTCGGGTGGAAGGCTGGATCCTCTGGAGCTGCTACGAGATCTGGCCAAACAAAACCAGCGGGGTCAGGCCCCGAATAGCAAGTACCACAAGGGAGCACAAAAGAGTGAGATAAATCCAATGAGTTAAATAAGACCTGATTCACGAGTTATAAGCTTATACCATATCATCGAGACAATACGACACCCTTACAACCAAACAAGGACAAACGGTGCCAACATCGTACCGAGATATGATATATCCTATAACCATGGGCAGGTAAAAGGGCTTCTGATCGCGACTTCGGTCCATAGCCTATCGCAGCACAATAGTCCAACCCAACAACCAAACAAGGACATGGGTTGGACCACGCACCACGATAGTCCATGTTCCTCGGTAGCTAACAGAAGAAAATATATCACAAACAAGTCAGCTTACAATCGGCCAATCAATCCTACGGCTTTCTATGATTTGTCTGGATTATCCCAGTAATGCAATATATATAGGAATCCTCAGATCATATCGCATTCCAGCAGGGCTAGCCAAACCATTATATACAAGCAAGCACGAAATGCACCGGTCCCTCGAAAGGCCACCGCGCTAGAATAAGCAGTAACGGTTCCAGCTCTCCTATAGGAAGAGCTGGCTCGGCAGTCACAAATCAGATACTGCACTCCACTAGTGCGGATGACTATACAGTATCCGAGGCAGCCAACCCGACGCGCCAGGACGGGACCCAGGGCGGCTGGTGACGTACGATCTCGAGATTCTGTTCCCTCCCAATGCTTCTACCAATTTAAGTTGCTTAGATTAACCCTATCTCGATATTGGAATTACATGTCGTGGTCACATGGTCATCCTCCTATATGTCGTACCATAGTACGTGTACCCTAAGTATGAATCCACATCGGCTCAATCTAGATCCACGCTTAGTGTAATGCATCAAACAACAATCATTTTACCACGATACTATTACTGATCAATTACCATGACTGTGCTGGACGGTACACATGTATTGACATATAACACGAATGATCACTTAGCATGTAGAGTCACACCTCAGTGCACTCATTATATGGTACCGCAGTGCATACTAATATTGTATCTCAATACACACTTAGAACATGTACCAGCACGTATACAGGTAATCAGGTCAGGAACATGGTCAAGTCAGGAAGTCACGTGGACCCCTCGTGACATAAAAGTCACATGTAAATTCAGGTTAAAGTGAGACATGAAGGCCCTTGAAGCCAAGACAAAGATCTACAACTTTCATGTTGGAAGTTTGGAGAAATTCTGGCCACAATTCAGCCAAATAGGACTTAAAATAGCCAAAAACAGCCAAAATAGGCACTATGCGGTACTATTCAGCACTATGCGGCACTATGCAGCATCCTTATGCGGCTAGGCACTATGCGGCACTATGCAGCATCCTCATGCGGCTCGGCACTATGCGGCACTATACAGCATTCTCATGCGGCTAGGCACTATGCAGCACTATGCAGCATTCTTATGCGGCTCGACACTATGCAGCATCCTTATGCGGCTCGGCACTATGCAGCACTATGTAGCATCCTTATGCGGCTCGGCACTATGCAGCATCCTTATACGGCTCGGCACTATGCGACACTATGCAGCACTATGCATCATCCTCATGCGGCTCGGCACTATGCGGCACTATGCAGCACTATGCATCATCCTCATGCGGCTCGGCACTATGCGGCACTATGCAGCATCCTCATGCGGTTCGGCACTATGCGGCACTATGCAGAATCCTCATGCGGCTCGACACTATACAGCACTATGCATCATCCTCATGCGGCTCGGCACTATGCGGCACTATGCAGCATCCTCATGCGGCTCGGCACTATGCGGCACTATACAGAATCCTTATGCGGCTCGGCACTATTCATCGTCCCTGCCAGAATCAGGACAGATGAACATAGAAGTTTGACCAAAATTGTTTTGGCCATAACTTCCTCAAAACAAGTCGAAATCTAACTTTTCAAAGGTCAAAATTAGATAGAATTGAATTCCCTACAACATAGGACCATTAGTTTTCGAAAATAACCAAGTTTGATAGATCAAAACCATGAAAACCCATAGAACCCTAGTTTTAGAAACTTAGATCTACACCAAACTAGCCATTAAAATCAAAAACTCCAAGAACTAAACTTGTAGAGAATGAAGAGAAGAACAATATAGACAAATAATATCAAAGAAAATCAAAAAATGAAAATATAATAATCTCTCCATTTGGTGCAAGATGTACTTGCCTAAAAGTTTGCTTGAGGAAAATAAATAAAAGAGTGAATGAGGAGAGAGAGTGTGAAAGAGAATATATAGGGGTTGGGTTGGCTCAAAGAAACCCTAAGCTTAAGCATGCTCTTAAACACATGACCAATGACATGTTAAATGCTACATGATACAACTAATTAAATTAATTAAATAAAATCCTAACCACAACACGGTTCAGAAATCTTATCATCGAAACAGTGAACCACGCCTACAACCAGACAAGGACAAGGGGTGGCACACTAATTCGCGACGAGATACTGTTCCATGCCATGGCCAGTTACAAATACAGGATAAATACAATAAAGATACAGGTGTCAGATACCATATACATGAAAAATCAAAAATTTACGTATTTCGGAAACGGGGAGTGACACATGTATAGCAGGTCAAGTTATCAGGTCAAGTTATCATGTCAGGAGTGCACCACGGCGGGCCACTATCAAGCATATCAGTTCTTGGTCACACCATGCCAGGTACAATTATCATTTCAATCATGTCAATTAAATCGTGATTTATCAAGTTCAGGACAAAAGGCGTAAGGATATAAAATGGGCATAAAAGTATACAATAAAGGGTTACAAGACATGGACAATTAGTAATAAAATAATAGTACACAGGGCTATTGGAAGTCATGCGGCTCAGGCATATGCGGTCAGGAAAGGGTAAGACACATGCGGCCCAATTAGGAGAGCGCATGCGGCCAGGGTCACTGGATCCCATGCGGCCAAGACAAGGGGGCGCATGCGGCTGGAAGTGCAAGGGCGCATGCGGTCAGGAAGCCAATCCCCATGCGGCCTGTGGGAAGGGGGGGCATGCGGCCAGGGGGACGAGGGCGCATGCGGCTCCAAGATGTTGGGCCTCATGCGGCCAGCGGAAGAGTGGGCTTCATGCGGCTGGGAGGAAGCAAGTTCATGCGGCTAGGGAATGACGGGCGCATATGCGACTCAGTCCAATGCGGCTGGAAATGGGCGGGTATTCATGCGGCTAGGATTCAATCAAGGGTTCATGCGGCTAAAATAACCAATCAAGTCCATGCGGCCCGAGTTAAGTCACATGCGGCTAAAATAATGGTCCTAAGTCATGCAGTTGGGATTGAAAGTTCATGCGGCCGAGGATTAAACCTTCATGCGACTGAGGAGTTAGTCCCTGCGCCATAGGCCATGCGACTAAACAGTGCAGCAAGGCTTATGCGGCTGGGAAGGAAACTTGCCGCATAAAGACTATGCGGCTAAGTTCATGCGGCTGTGAACAGTTCTTCTTCTCCATCCTTCCGAAGAGAAGAACTCTTCAAGCCATGGCTTCCAAGCTCCATGAACCTTCATCCAGAGTCCAAATTCGAACTTCCATAGGTCAAAACGGGGCAGAATGAAATGCTCTACAACATAGAATCATAAAAACTCGTAAATAACAAGATTAAATTGATCAAAACTCATGAAAACTAAAATTACTTCAAAGCTAGATCTACAACAATCCACTCGGTAAACCGAAAACTCCAAGTTCTAAAGATGCTTAGAATGTAACAGGAAGAGAATGGAACAAACGAAATTAAGATCGTCCAACATTCGGCAAGGTGTACTTGCCTTGGGCTGGAGGAAGAAGATGAGATGAAATAAATAATGGAGAGAGAGTGGTAGGTGGCTTATATAACAAGCCCAAGCAATCTCCACCACTCATCCCTCTCCACTCAATCTAAACTACACCTTCTCATAAAGAACCAAACTAAACCAAACCAACCAAGTCAAGTTAAACCAAACCCAATAAAACCAAATCCAAGTTAAACCAAGCCACGAAAACCCTGCACTTCGGAAAATTTTAAAATATCACGCAAACCGAGAAATACGAAATAGGCTCGAATAAACACGTATCCGTATAAAATACCGATACAGTGAGACGGGTCTCACAGCGAAGCAGAGGAACTCCATGACGGTCTCGGGGGTGAAGTCGGAGAGGGAGCCCGAGCGGGTGAACTCGTGCACAGCCCGCATCCCCTTGGCGATATGTTGTTGTGCGTGAAGTTGATCCTCGCGACGCGTCTCTGCGAAGCCGCCGTAGAGGAGGGTGGAGAAGGGCTGGGAGAGGGATGCGATGCGGTGGCGGACACAGGTTACCTCGTCGTCGCCAATACAGAACCAAACATCCCCTTCTTCCTCCTCCTCCTCCTCCAACTCCAACTCCTCTTCCTGATCAGCAATATCAAGGTCAACAAATTAGTTTGCTTGTAACCACCGTTATTATTACATGGGCCTGAGTCGAGGGGGAAAGGGGATGGAGAGAGGGCGGCACGGGGGCACTCGAGGGGAGGGGAGGTGGGGGAGCAGGAGAGGAGGGAGGAGGGTTTGGGGAGCAGGTGCTCGTCCTCACGGCGCTCGAAGCGGAGCCAGACGAGAGGGGTATTTTCGTAAGATTTTTCCTCTCAACAAGCAATATAGATGAGAGGGGTATTTTCGTCACGTAAATAGGGTTAAACTCATATGCTGTTAGTTTTTCACTTTTCGTCCAATGTGGGATAACTTATACATTTAGCAAACAATGTGGGATGCACCGCATAAATAGGTCATCCAAGTTGGGTGCACTCAAATTTTTTTATTTTTTTGAAGTGTTTTTTTTTAACTTGACAAATGTCAAAAAAGAATTCGAATCTACACCTTCCTGAGCCTCCCGTTGCTACCACTAGACTACGATCTACGAACAAAAAAAATCTTGAGTTAAAAAGCCGAGAATCACAAGCAGAGAAATAATGAGTTGGTGATGCATGGAGAAGGAGCTAGCTTCCACTTTTCCACTTATGGGGAATGCAGATATAGGTGAGGGAATTTTCAAGTGCTTGAAAAAAAAATACCATTTGTGGAAAACGCTATGTGACACAAACTAGAAACAGTCGATGATTCATAAAGTTATTGATATTGGACTTGTCCTATATTACTTATCATTTGTTAAATTCTAGATTAATTCCAATTATCTATATCTCACTATTAAGACTGTGTTTTGTAGGAACGATGAAAAAATGGAGGGAAAAAAATCTAAAGAGATACACTTTTCATCTATATTGAAAGGAAATACTATTTCCTTACATTGTGTTTAGTAAGATGTAAAGAAATGGAAGTGATACACTTTCTTTTGTTTAATAAAAAAATAAAATAGACTTTATCAATTATACCCTCAACTAACAATATTTTTACCATTTCACTTAACTGAATTGTTTTAAAATAATATAATTATTATATGGTATAATTGTAAATTAAGATGAGCATCCAATTTTTTTCCCATTTGGACGGATTGATTTTCTTAGATTATAATACATCCACTTTTTTTTCTATACTAAACAAGAGAAAATGTATCATTCTTTCCCCTTTTTCCTCCTCCATATTATCATTCTTTCCCCTTTTCTTCCGACTTTTTCCCCATATCAAACACGGGATGAGATCTGTTGTCACCATTTTAGTGTCCCCAACTGTAAGCCTACTTCTCAATTTTTTTAAATTTTTTTTTTATTTTTAGTTTTAAAATTTTTTGAGTTAGAAATTATTATTTTATTTTTATTTTTAATTCTATAAAAGGTATTTTGATTGAAGAAGGGATTTGTTAAATTGTTTTAAAGTTGATTTTGTATTTATGAAAGTATATTTCTAGAAGTATTCGATTTATTATTATCAATTATTTGAATTTATAAAATAAAATAGTATTTAAAATATTAGATATTTTTAAAGCAATATTATTGTGGTCATTTATGTTAGATATTATTTTAAAGTAATGTTATTCTGATCATTTATGTATTGAGATTTGATCAATTTTTTTGTTTATTGATTTAAATCTATGAAAAGATCTATCCATAGAAATTATAATCCTTCTCTATTTAGGATACATCTCCACCTATATAAAAGGGAGTCCTCCTTTTATTTTCTCCACAAATCTTCTCCAATCCAATATGTCACGTCCCGATTCGACAGACCGTTCGTTCTCGCATCGATTATGCCGAATCAATCGTTCTCGCTAGGACGTGATGTCGTACGAGTCTGGAGTTATACTCGTACAAGGCAAGAACATTACATTTGATAATTTATTTGAAACAACAAGTTGAAATTTACAAATCGTAGAGTAATTGAACACGCAGTATTGGAAGATAGAAATATGTTTTCATTAATAGCTTGCAACGAAGTGCAAGTCGTAATAACATTGGATATGCCGTTACGACTACATTGATTGAAACAAAAGAAATACTCGACAAGCTGCCTGAACCAATACTTGTCGTTCCATACATTCACCCTTTTATATATTGAAAGCCTTCATGAATTGGCTTCAAAATACTTCAAAATAGGCAGAGCTTCAAAACGCCTCCCCAAACTTCAGCTTTGGCCTAGCACTGTGCACCCCCAGAGTTTCCATCACCTGCAGGATTGGGGGATTAGTACACTTGGGAATGCACTAGTGAGAGGGACTAACCCACTCGTATAAACCGACTCTGATTATTAAGGTAGGCATGCATTATAGTTTTCTTTCTATTTAGAACTAAATGAATTCAGTTCATATTGATAGCCTTCTTTGAAACAGTAAAAGTATACAGTAAAACATAGCCATTTATCTCATTTCTTACCACGGCCGTGTTCATCCCTGCATAAAACATATATTACAATTTCCACATGCATGAGATAATAGGTGAGCATGTTACTATCTTATATGTGTGGTCATTGGTGCGACGTACCATGAGGGACTTTAATATGGCATTGTGATGCACCCTGTCAGCCTAGGTTGCAAGTCCTACTTGAGGTCCCGCAATGCCTCGCATCGAAGCACGAATTTATATTCCCCCTAGGTCGATTCGGTTCCGATGCCCCGGATACCGTTTCGAGGAAATTTAAACTTGTGTACAAGTTGTCGATGACCATGCCAATGCATGCACAGTTTAATATATGAAACGGATTGTATAGCGTAGACAGTATTGAGCAGCATTATCTTTTTTTCCTAACTCATGCAACGAATCATTTTTCCCAAAGTCGTACTTCCATTTTGGCGTCCCGTATGCACCAAATTCTCCGAGACACCATATACCGCAACCAACATTTCATTTTATTTTGCAGTTTATGAATAGTCTATCTCTTTTCTGGAACCTTAACTTTTCAGTTTTTGACGTGAAACTTATATTTTCAGAGTAAATTACTCTAAATCGATATAGCTATCCCGAGTCTTGATCTTAGTGATTTGACATGCATTTAACTTGGCATCGTCGATTTGAATAAGTTCGAGGCAAAGAGAATTTCATTTGTCGGAAGGAGTAGAAAAGAAGGGGTCGAACCACCCACCAAGTATTTGGTCATGCCGAGGGTCGGAGCGCTTCGCAACGTTCAAACTTCAGTTATGCGAGCTCCTACATTGGTACCAACATTTTATCAAAATCTCTTCTTTAATCCTTCGTTTCAAATTCTCAGAATGAATGCAGAAATCGAGCAAAAACACATTCATCAAAATCAAGTAGCGAAAAATCAAGAAAATCATACAGTTGTCCGGTCCTGTCGAAGGGAATCTTATATAGAGTTCATTCGCCGAGACGTAGCCTGCTGCATCTAGGACTTATTCCAACAGAAGTCGTTCCATTAGTTAGATCAATTCTCGTAACATTCGTCCAAATCGATTTATTCGATGCCACAAGGTGTTATCGTAAGCCAACCTCAACGATCGAGTCAGACTAGCCATCTAAGTTTTTGACCAAGTCTGACTCGCCGCAAACTTATTACATAGTCCGTCGCCTATCGAAAATGGAGCACTACACAATAAACCCCAACCATCTCCATATATTTAAGGAGTCCTTATTCTTCTTCCAAAACGAATTTTTTCCAATTTAATCCTAATTAGGTGATTGCTACCCATTATATGTCCTTATCAACATCTTTTATCTTTTTCTTTCTCAAAATTCTCTTTTTCGTCCAAAATAGCCTAAAATTCGTCATAAGTTCAGCCTTATTTTTTTGAAGCTATAGCAACTTCGCGATGCCGTTGCGACGACTCCGTTTCACCTCTAGTTTTTTTTGTTAGAATCATATCGAGATTAGCTTTCCAAATCTATAATTTATTTTCTATAATCATGAACGTGAATTTTTAGAAAATTATTTGAGTGTCAGTTGTCCAAAATATCGACATGTCGTACCGTTTTTAAGATTTCTGGAGATTTCGAACTCCGTTTTGTGAACCGTTTGATATTTAAAAAGCTGACACATAGATCTATAACATACTAATTTTACAGAAATTAAATAAATAATTTATTATTTTGTTTAATTTGGAAATCGTGTCGCTCAATGATGATAGTTAGCTACAACGAGAGGGATCTTGATGCGTACGAAACGTGATTCATATTCAAGTTCGAATAAGAACAGTGATTGCAATAAATTAGAGTTTACGAGAAAGAAGGGTGTTCAGGTTATGCACATCGACGATAGTATTGAGGCGTATCAAAGACGATATGCGATAACTTGAGAATACTGTGATCGAATGAACAAAAATTGTGTTGAGTATTGTTGTTGGATGAATAAAATACAAGTTAAGTTGATGTCAGTTCGGATGATAACAGAGGAATGCTTCAAAGAATCTGAGAATGGATGGATTTATTACTTGGAGAAAACGGAAGTGTCTTATTGCTTCGTTAATAACCACAACGTTGACGTTATTGTCTTGTGCGAACGCAACTCCAGTCTCGCACATGCTTCACGCCAGGATTAGGGCGATCATTCCGCGGTGAGCGCTGGTAAGGTCTTTCATACCCAGCGGGGATGGTCGAACTTGCAAGGCGTGACAAATTAGATTTTGACTTGTGGTTTGATGCGAAGGTAAATTTGAGGATTGTTGCGATGAGCATAGAGTGTATCGAATATTGAATGTGAGTAGTGCAACGCCCCAGAACCAGAATACTGGAGAGCGAGGGTATACATAGCCAGCTACGTATATTGAAATGGAATCCACCTCGCTATACGGTCTCGGCTGTCTAGATACATGAGGGTTTAACTACAAGCCATCAGTCTCTTATGGTCATGAACAAGCCTATTGTCTCAATCTCAAGCAAGTAAAAGCAGTCACAAGATGTTAGAGCATCAAATATACAATAGTAAGGCGTCCCATACATTACATATTTGGATGATCATAAAGCCAGTCGTGTCAATCAATTCAAGTTATCAAGTTCATGACAAAAGGCGTAAGAATATAAAAGGGCAACGGGGTACGCCATAGGGACTCAAAGTCTCTACGCGAGCAAGAGTACGCTAGGCCAAATGGACCCTGAGCGTAAAACAGCTCTACGCGGGCAAGACCTAAGGATAGGCCGCTCTATGCGAACAAGAGTGCATGCAAGCAGGATTCTACGCGAGCAAGCGCTCTACGCGAGCAAACGCTCTAGCATAGCAAGCACCCTATGAAAGCGGAACTTTACGCGCACGAGCACCCAAGTGAAACTTTATACACGCAAGGCTCTACGCGAGCAAGGAAGAGTCTACGCGAGCGAGGCTCTACGCATGGGGCACTCTACGCTAGCGTGACTCGACGCGACAGGAGAATACGCGAGCGCGAGTCTACGCGAGCGGGAAGGCCCCTGCGTAGAGTTCAAGTAAACTCGGCGTAGAAGGATTA
The DNA here is from genome assembly GCA_029216955.1 of Iris pallida. Lineage (NCBI taxonomy): Eukaryota > Viridiplantae > Streptophyta > Magnoliopsida > Asparagales > Iridaceae > Iris > Iris pallida. The sequence continues at coordinate 34,640 of JANAVB010001470.1, forward strand.
CGCTGGCACGCAATACGTGTGCGTAAAAAGGGAATACTACGCGGACACGTGAAAGCGTATGCGTAAAGGGGTAAATGATACGCTGGCACGTAAAACGTGGGCATAAAACTTAATACTATGCTAGCACGTAAGAACGTGTGCGTAAAAACTTCATCTTCTCCCCAAGGCTGGTACAAGCAGGCGTAAAAGCTCAAGAGCTCAAGAAAAGCCCCATCTCGATCAAGTCTCGGTAAAATCCAACCATTCCAAAATCAAACTTGTGTAACATCAGAATGTCTACCACATGGAACTCTCAGTTTTCGCAAACAAGGCAGTTTAGTAGATCAATCCATGAAAATGAAGGAATGCTAAAACCTAGATCTACAAAATCTATGCATCGAAATGAGAAAAGTCAAGTTCTAAAGTAGTTTGCAATCAGGCAAGGAAGCTAAATAATCCATAAAAGCATGGTGTTCTCTTGTGATAGCAAGTTGCACTTGCCTACGGTGGCGTGGGTGGAGAAGGTGATGAGGAAGAAGAAAAGAAGAGGAGTAAATGAGTAATGAATGAAGATAGAGAATGGTGGTTGGGTTAATAATGAGGGATGGTGGTAGGTAGGGATTTGCTTATCAACCCAAACCGAACCCAACCAAGCCGAACCCAACCGAACCCAATGCAGGCCAAGGCCAGGATAAACCACATGAACCAGGAAATGCTAACTAACCCATGCCAATACAAACCCAAGACTAGCCAGTCAAGACAAGTCGATCCAGGATGAACCCAAAATAAACCAAGGTAAGATTAAACCAGGATCAAGCTAAACAAGACAAGTCTAATTACGGGTTGGAATTTCGTACACGTATGCCAAAATACGTAATACGAACCACGAACGTTATAACTCTACCCACCTTAAAAGAATTCCGTCTGTTTCACTTAACAAAATGCCTGGAGAATTGGCTTTTGAAAATAAAACGAGAAAAAGTACAAGAAGTACAAATTTGATTCTGGAAAAGTATTGCTATGGAAGTCTGATTCGTAAATGATCACTTTGTTCCTTGGACCATATGATGATGATGAAGATCACTGCTTGAAGTAGAATAACTGGAAGAACTAAGTCACCAGAAAGGTATCGACACACTTGGGCACTGATGGCGAGGCCGAATGCTTTCATGCTTTGCTTCACTCTGTTCTGAAAGAAAGGTTGAAGAAGAATGCTCTGGAGAATCAAAATCTCTAAGTTCTGATCTCTGTATTCTCTCCTGTCTCTGTTTGTCTTTTGTTATCAGAAAAATAAGTCTATTTATAGACTTGGGCTCTTGTGCGTAAAAACTCAGCAAAAGTTCCATCTTTACGCTAACAACTGCCACCCACGATCAAAGCCATCCTCTGCATATGTTGACATGTGTCCCATCATTTCAGTAAGAATAGGATGCATGTACACACGTTCTTCGAGAACAATAGCATGAAAGCCACGTAGGCAGACCACGTTCCAAGCTGGTGGAGGAGAATAGGGCGTAAAAATAGCCCCAATGTACTCTGAGCGTAAAGCAGTAGATTAGGCGTAAAATAGCCTTGACATAGACTTCTCGCGTAAAGTGGTTGTTAAATAACCTTGAGCGTAAAAGTAGCTCAAATAGACTTTACGCACACGTCAGCTGTTGAGCGTAAAAGCTCGTATAGTCTTCGTGCGTAAAAGAAGCCATAGTATGAGCGTAAAGTAGCTCAATCCACATACTAAACGACAACATTGGTGTAATGATCCGCTCCGCCCTAGCGGAACGCCGATTCAAACGGCAAGTGCAACGACTCAAAAACGAGCCGTCGACCCGAAGAGTTGCTTCGACCCGATGAAGTATCGATGCGAATCGATACAAGACTTGCGTTGGCCCGTCAAGATGAATCCAGACTTAGACTTTCAAAGGCGCACTCGGAGTATCGCTCGGCCGATGCGAACATCGCTAAGGTGGGTGGCTCCGATGAACCCGTCTGTCCTTAGCCTAGACACATAACAACGCGGACACTATCACGAGAATCGCTAGACGATAACGTCTTGCATGCTAATAAATGACCCAACGCACCTAGCTAAGGGAATAATCCCAACTTGTATGCTTGTATAGAATATGGAAAGGAACATGGAAAATATGAAAACTCTCGCCCGCGCTCCACGCTCGTGCTACGGCACAAGCCTACGTTTATGCTACTTATACGTCCAACAATGAAACAATGAATGGGTTACAACAATGAACGGGAAGACTATCAATATAGTCGTTCCGAGTAGTATATAGCGACACTGAAAGGCTATGGGACCGATGGGTCGCCAAGGCGACTCCCGCACTGGGAGTTGCGTAATGTGTAAAAGGAAATGAATCAACGAATGAATGAATGAATGAATGAATGAATGAATATGTGGATGAATCGATAAACGAATGAACAAGTGAAAGAAAGAATGAAAAGAAAGAATGAATAAAAGATAAGAAGGAGATGAATGGTTAGCGACAGGTGTGACGGGCACGTGCATCGGGGCTCATTACCCGCGCTGCACGGACGCCAACCTGGTCGATAACGCATTTTGGCTAAGGGCTAGCCTATGACAGGTTAATACGAAATGGTCGTGGACAAACGGTACGAGCGAGGGGTGGCGTATGCTGTGTCCGTAGAGAAAGGGATTCCGCGGCATGATCAAAGGGGGGATATGCCGGCCTAGGCGGGATCAAAGTTATGGCTTACGGGCTGCCTGGGTGCGGACTTGGTCACCCGGGGGACGTGAGTGCAGGCGTATTTCAAGATACTAACGGGGTGTGTGCCAGTCCACATCCACGTTAGTTGCGAAATACCACGGCTTGGATGTCCAAAATGGCTTGTCATGCCAGCGATCGGTGCATATAGATTAGGTGGGCTTTGCTGGTGGCAATCCACGTGCAAGTCTTTGCATTGAAATCAAAGTAGTCTAATGTTGACTGAATTAAGCTCTCCTGAACAGGCTGGAATGCAACACACCAAATGATCATGAATACTTGTGCTAATGAATTTAAGAAAATATCCACGAGCTAGGACCCGAGGCAGGAACACGAGCACGGCACTGAATGCGTACACGAATCATGACTTGGTTTACATATGAACTGTTGTCTAACTTGATTTACTTTGAACAGGGGAGGCCGGACGGTAAGTAACGGTAAGTTGTGCATGTATTTCCATGCGACAATATGAAATCGGTAACACGAGATAGGTTATATCATATGCCATGAAAATGACCCTAAGGCAAGATTAGAAAGACAATGAATGATAGATGGTGCACAAAAGTAAATGGAACGTGTTCGGTAATGATAGCATTGTGGGCGAGCTAGCTTCCCCACCAGTGCATAACAATGTACTGATAACCCCACAGTTTACTTGCAGGAAGCAGGAGACGCCGGCGGGTACGGAGCTTCCATCGAACGTGCTAGGGCGCGGAGCTATCTCTGGGCCTTGGAGCGTTGCAAGGAGCTGGAGCACCATATACGGGACATAATGTATCGGAACATCGCCATGAATTATTCTATCTTGTAAGCCACTTGGCACGCCTTTTATGTTTCAGAGAGAGAGAGCTTGAGAGACTTGTAATATCGGCCTAGCGCCGCTTGTAAACTTATTAAATATCAATAAAGAAGTTTGGTTTCGCTTTAACTTGTGTTCATTTATTTTCCGCTGCAAATGGGGACACTCTGTGCGACTCTGTGGCCTAGGAATCAAATCGGCCGTTTCTGGACTTGGCCTTGTACGGGCGCAACCTAGGCCCGTGCGGCATCACGCCTTAGCGAGGACGATCGCTCCTACGGGAGCGGGGCATGACAGATTGGTATCAGAGCACGGCTTCACATCCTTGGACTTCATTTCGATTTTCTCAGTTTTGAAAGCTCGTTGGATACAAAAGAAGTATGCGCCCTCTCGTTGTGCCTTGGGATGTTCCATACAATAAGTCTAATACTTTCAAAAGCTCGTACGAGTGCTCGGTTGAACGGGATCGATAGGCGACGGCCTTTGTGCCGAACGATGTTAAACTTGACTCGATAGAGAACACATGCAAAGTTAACATGTCGCGTGCATGCCTAACTAGTCCTACGATGACCCTAGCAATTGAGCGTGCAAACTCGGAATGTAATCCGCACGAGATGGTTATGCGGCACAACTTAGTCCGCGTGTCGCGCACCTCGACTTTTGGGTGCAATCGGGTTGCGAGCGATATCAAGTATCGCTCGATCGAGAACGGAGGTACACTTTGAGTGTCTATCGATAGGAATGCTATCGAGTTAATGCTTAGGCGTACCCAAAAGATTGGCTTGGATTTTAAGGATTAGTGCGAACGACTTAGTACGTCGAGGCGACGTGAGCGATTACGCTAGAGATTCGTCAAACGAATCTGAAGGATGTCTTAGCGCATGACGCAAACGTGATTGAGGACTAGATCGTATGGCTTGAATCCGAGTGGTGTATGTGATAGGCTCGTAGAAGAATAAAATGAGTGTCGATGACTAGTCGAGTGGCTCGAACCCTGAGTGGTGTATGGACGTCATAGAAATTTTTCGAGCGAGACTAAAGGATTTACGGATAGAACGAGTATGTTGGCGAGGCGATGCGATCGCGCAAAGCCTTAGAATGTGTCACGCTTAGTTGGTTGTGACTTCAAAAGTCCCGAACGAGATGTCGTTGGACGACTTGTCAATGGACAACGCGAGTTAGAAAATGGTTCGGAATGATGAATGGAAATGAATGGTCTTGATCGAGGAAACCTAGAGGATCGCGCGTACGATTTCGGGTTGATTCAAAGAAAGTGTGACTTGGGTTTAGAACAACGATCTTGAAATGAGCTTGAGGAAGAGCGACAGAACTTGATCTTGAATATTAAATGAAATTGTGGAATATCCAACTCGGACAACGGCATCGTCGTATGACTCGAAATTTATTGCAAAGGAAGATCGTCAGGTTACGCATATCGTCGATGGTATTGAGGCGTATCAAAGATCGATATGCGATAACTCGAGGGCACTCTGACTCGGCGAATGACGGTCGTGCAAATGTCATTGTTCCGTTGGATGCTATACTTGGGATGTTAAAAATGTGTTGAGGAAAAAGGTAGACTTGGCTCGAGGATTTTCTAGTTGAACGCATGACGGTCGGACTATCGAATAGAGATCTTGGCTTGGAGGAAATGGAATGTTTGGATTTGCTTCGTCGATAACCATAATGTTGACGTTCTTGTCTTATGCGAGCGCAACTTCAGCCTCGCACATGCGTCACGTCGACTAGGGTTATCACTCCACGTGAGCGCTGGTATGGTGATTCGTACAGCGGGAGTGATCGGCACTTGCATGGCGTGGCAATTCGTATGCTTCGACTTGTGGTTTGACGCGAAGATGGACTCGAGAATGAATTTATGTGCTTGAAAGATTGAACTTGAGGATTGAGTAGGTCCAATCCGCGTATCGAGAATGGGTTAGTCTAAAACTCAAACAAGAGTTACGCCCCGATGAGAATGATTATTTTGCGGGAGCGTGCATGGTGATTCATGAACCGCCGTGGATAATCGGACTCGCGTGAGATTGGGGCGCAATGTATTGTCGAGCTGGATGACCTCGTGATCGAATACACGAATTGGTTAGAACTGGTGATTGAACAGAATTGAATATGTGCAACGTAAGTCTTGATGCGAATTAGATGATCATGCTCGATGTTTAGAAATCTGAGTGACGCGAGCTTGGGTAGAAACACCCGTACAAGCAAACAAATGGTTTGACCATAGAATTTGGGGCGAGCGTCGTGCAACGACCTTGTACGATGAGCGACGGACTTGACTTGTAACTATGACCTTGTGAGCTGACCTAGCGGATAGGCGGACGACCCTATGCCGAGTGATTGAACCTGTGCGATGGCATTTACAGTATCGTCTGGACGGACGATAGACTTGGGACAATAAGACTTAGAGTAGGACAGGAAACTGGGAGTGTGCGTGAATGACGGCGAGAATGGCCCCAAACAAAGGGAATGATAGGAATGGATGATGCGCAAGTAAAGTTGGAATAACGAATTGAATCATTGGTCGGAAGACGTACTCAACGATAGTGCAATACTTGGTCTTGAATCGGACTGAAATTACTTAGACTTGGTCGACCCCGCTAAGAAGAAATCGTATTGATTTCATTGTCTAGAGCGCTTAAGAAGCGAACCGGATAATCTCGAGGACCGAGATAAACGATATGTGATACACACATGAGTTCGGTTTTAAATCGAAGTTAGCAAAACGTTGGCAAATCGAAACTATCACAAGTAGCTTGTCCGACTTCGCTGGTCGCTAAGCTTGGTTGAAATATACGTATTCGAGGGACGCCTTGAATGCGTGCACGATCCAAACTCAGCGATATGATGAACTCGAATGCAGCTGCAAGTGGGTGTTGAGATGCACATGAACGAATAAGTGAGTTTGCCTCAGCCTACGACTTCGTATTTGACGAATTACAACGTACCTCGTGCGACCGTTTCAGTCCCATGATGCGTCGAAATAGCAACCAAGTCAGAAAAACGCTTGAATTGAATAAGTACCATCAACTCAAAAACGAATGAAAAGTTATTCAATGAAATCGACCAAACGTAGGCAACACGGGACTTGGAAAGGTACCGAGCATGGTTCGATGCCATCGAACGATAGAGTCGTTCGATAGAATTGTCTATAAAACACGATGACACGAGTTAAGGAACGGTAGGACGACCTGCACTCAGGAAGTCTCGAGGACGAGACTTGTTTTGAGTGGTGTATTATGTAATGACCCGCTCCGCCCTAGCGGAACGCCGATTCAAACGACAAGTGCAACGACTCAAAAACGAGCCGTCGACCCGAAGAGTTGCTTCGACCCGATGAAGTATCGATGCGAATCGATACAAGACTTGCATTGGCCCGTCAAGATGAATCCAGACTTAGACTTTCAAAGGCGCACTCGGAGTATCGCTCGGCCGATGCGAACATCGCTAAGGTGGGTGGCTCCGATGAACCCGTCGGTGCTTAGCCTAGACACATAACAACGCGGACACTATCACGAGAATCGCTAGGCGATAACGTCTTGCATGCTAATAAATGACCCAACGCACCTAGCTAAGGGAATAATCCTAACTTGTATGCTTGTATAGAATATGGAAAGGAACATGGAAAATATGAAAACTCTCGCCCGCGCTCCACGCTCGTGCTACGGCACAAGCCTAAGTTTATGCTCCTTATGCGTCCAACAATGAAACAATGAATGGGTTACAACAATGTACGGGAAGACTATCAATATAGTCGTTTCGAGTAGTGTATAGCAACATTGAAAGGCTATGAGACCGATGGGTCGCCAAGGCGACTCCCGTACTGGGAGTTGCGTAATGTGTAAAAGGAAATGAATCAACGAATGAATGATTGAATGAATGAATGAATATGTGGATGAATCGATAAACGAATGAACAAGTGAAAGAAAGAATGAAAAGAAAGAATGAATAAAAGATAAGAAGGAGGTGAATGGTTAGCGACAGGTGTGACGGGCACGTGCATCGGGGCTCGCTACCCGCGCTGCACGGACGCCAACCTGGTCGATAACGCATTTTGGCTAAGGGCTAGCCTATGACAAGTTAATACGAAATGGTCGTGGACAAACGGCACGAGCGAGGGGTGGCGTATGCTGTGTCCGTAGAGAAAGGGATTCCGCGGCATGATCAAAGGGGGGATATGCCGGCCTAGGCGGGATCAAAGTTATGGCTTACGGGCTGCCTGGGTGCGGACTTGGTCACCCGGGGGACGTGAGTGCAGGCGTATTTTAAGATACTAAGGGGGTGTGTGCCAGTCCACATCCACGTTAGTTGCGAAATACCACGGCTTGGATGTCCAAAATGGCTTGTCATGCCAGCGACCGGTGCATATAGATTAGGCGGGCTTTGCTGGTGGCAATCCACGTGCAAGTCTTTGCATTGAAATCAAAGTAGTCTAATGTTGACTGAATTAAGCTCTCCTGAATAGGCTGGAATGCAACACACCAAATGATCATGAATACTTGTGCTAATGAATTTAAGAAAATGTCCACGACGTGCTAGGACCCGAGGCAGGAACACGAGCACGGCACTGAATGCGTACACGAATCATGACTTGGTTTACATATGAACTATTGTCTAACTTGATTTACTTTGAACAGGGGAGGCCGGACGGTAAGTAACGGTAAGTTGTGCATGTGTTTCCATGCGACACTATGAAATCGGTAACACGAGATAGGTTATATCATATGCCATGAAAATGACCCTAAGGCAAGATTAGAAAGACAATGAATGATAGATGGTGCACAAAAGTAAATGGAACGTGTTCGGTAATGATAGCATTGTGGGCGAGCTAGCTTCCCCACCAGTGCATAACAATGTACTGATAACCCCACAGTCTACTTGCAGGAAGCAGGAGACGCCGGCGGGTACGGAGCTTCCATCGAACGTGCTAGGGCGCGGAGCTATCTCTGGGCCTTGGAGCGTTGCAAGGAGTTGGAGCACCATATACGGGACATAATATATCGGAACATCGCCATGAATCATTCCATCTTGTAAGCCACTTGGCACGCCTTTTATGTTTCAGAGAGAGAGAGCTTGAGAGACTTGTAATATCGGCCTAGCGCCGCTTGTAAACTTATTAAATATCAATAAAGAAGTTTGGTTTCGCTTTAACTTGTGTTCATTTATTTTCCGCTGTAAATGGGGACACTCTGTGCGACTCTGTGGCCTAGGAATCAAATCGGCCGTTTCTGGACTTGGCCTTGTACGGGCGCAACCTAGGCCCTTGCGACATCACGCCTTAGCGAGGACGATCGCTCCTACGGGAGCGGGGCGTGACAATTGGTCTCTGTATAAAACAAATCCCTTTGTGATATATGCCATCATCCATGTCAGAGTTTGCATTAAATGCGAGATTTGACAGCTTTGTCCAGCGTAAGAGTGGCTGATCTGTCCTTGGCGTAAAACTATGGGTGTAGATCCGAGCATAAAATGATCAGCCTGCTTTAGGTGTAAAGTGATTAGCCTTGTCTTGGGCGTAAAGAGATTAACCACTCTGCTTGGCGTAAAACAGATCACTTATGAATGAAATGATCCATCTCTTTGATTCTTTCTCTGAAGCACTTTTTACTCTCCTACAAGACCCCCTTCAAAGTTTTCAAATATCTCCAAAATTTGAAACACTTTGAACAGAAGCGTAAAAGTTAAAATTTGATCAGTCAGCGTAAAATTCGGGATATGCAACAGTTATCTGCGTAAAAGCGGGGATGTCCAACAGTCGGTGCAATTTTCAATTGTGTCGGTCAACACTTAACCGTCACAATGAATTTCTTTCTCGAGACTTTCGAATGCCTTTTCATTTCCCCGAGTTTACATTAATAATGAGCAGTTTCCAAAGAGGAATATGAAGAGTTGGTTTAATTGTATAAATAAGAAGAAATTCTCCACTCTTGTCATTCATCCTCATAGTGACATGGCGCCAAAGAACGAGATTACTAACAAAGAGGCTTCGAGCTCCAGGCTTGATTTTGAGCGAGCATGCAACCTTTTAGAGTGCTTTGGACTGACTCCTGCAGGCACTAAGTCAGCCCGACGAGGGAGAGAAAAAATGATGTTTTTATGTATTGCGAATCTTTTATCTGTAGGGGGCCACTCTCTCCTGTTTATAAATAAAGTCTGATGTTAATCTCATCTGTTGGTATATAGAACTGTTCAGCACTTATTTTGACTGCTTCTATGGTTGTTAATTCCCAAGAAACAAACCAACACGTGGCATCTGTCTTGTGGTTACAAGAGCCTTTAAATAGGATCTTCTCCCGAAATAGACTCATACCAATCAGTTTCTTCAGTCTTTATAAATAGCCGAGAATGTTTCATATATTCTCATTCTCATTCCTCTGAAGATAACTTTCTGCAATGTCGTTCTCCAACAAGTGACAATGGCGAAGCTTTCCAACGGTGTTCCTTTGTACGCCCAGTCATTAGACGTAGATTCAACCATCATTAGAGCCAAACCATTTGACTTAAGTGGTAAGTCTGACCGTAAGCAAATATCTGTCTTCAAATTTTCTGTTGGAAACAGGTATTCATGAGCGTAAATTTTTGACGAGCGTAAAAATTCTTGCTGAAGCACTGGCGTAAAAGCCTTGCTGAAGCACTGGCGTAAAAAGCCTTGCTGAATCACTGGCGTAGAAGCCTTGCTGAAGCACTGGCGTAAAAGCCTTGCTGAAGCACTGGCGTAAAAGCCTTGCTGAAGCACTGGCGTAAAAGCCTTGCTGAATCACTGGCGTAAAAAGTCTTGTTGAATCACTGGCGTAAAAGCCTTGTCGAATCACTGGCGTAAAAAGTCTTGTTGAATCACTGGCGTAAAAGCCTTGTCATCTGTTTTTAGTTAGCGTTTAATACGCATCTGATGATACTTCTGTTTAAAACATTTCTTCTTTGTTGTTTTCTGCAGAAGTTTGGCTGAACAATTTTTTCAGGACCGGCATTGGTGACTTTGACGTTGTGAAGAGCGTTCTTCTGACATCAACATCAGGGAGCTCATGCGCTTTTGACGCGCAAATCAGATAACTCAGAACTCTTCGTGGGATAGAAGGGTCTTCCTCTGTTGGTAGGAAGAGCCTTTATATACGAAGAGTTGGATGGTGGAGTCAACTCTACCCCGAGAAATCGGGTAGTAGAGTTCCTTTCACGGCAGAACTAGAAATCGTATCCCAATGCTGGATGCATTCCTATCTCCTCTGGAAGGCCGCCCCTAATCCACCAGTTGTATTGGCAGCAACACGCCTTCGGGCTGCCATACCCTGGGGTTCTCCTCTCGTCTGAGAGAGAAGACCAGAGTTTGATTCCTACAGTTCTGGTCGCCACTGAGGCTCAGACAGCAAGGAATTGACACCAACAACGAATCCGACAAAGAAGATCCGAAGAAGAAATAGATCTCCATTAGGTTATCGTTGTGTGTATAGAATGAAAATTCAAGATGTAATAGATTTCCATTATGATTTGTAGGAAAGTCTAAGAAATGTAATAGACTTTTATGATATGAGAATGGAAATGATAATTCTTCTATGCTCAATGATTTGTATCTATCTAGATGAAATATGGACATGATAGATAATAAAATCTTATTTTCTGTTTTTATAGTATACAATACTATCAGAGGTAATATGGACATGATAGTATGTAAGAACTTAAAGAAAATTAGATTAATATCTATGCAGAGGTCAAAATGGAAATGATAGATAGGAAAAGAAGGTGGATTTAGAATTTATCCAGAGGTTATGAAGACATGATAAATAACGAATTCCATTTTTTAATCAATTGATAAAATAGAAGATTTAAATCCCTGTCCCAGGAGACAAGAAATCAGCTTAACCAAACCTTGGTAGCTGGGGACTAAGGAGACAGATGTCATGAGCATATAAGTCCGTCTTAATGTATGAATGAATCATAATTTTCGAAAAAAAAAACATTGATTCGATTCTGTAATTAAATGAATGAACCCGATAGAACGAATGGACAGGTCTTTTCGGGAATGAAAAGTTGTTCTCAATCTCAAAGACCGGTTCATCAACAGTCCTCTTCTATAAATAAGCGAAAACTTTCTGTAATTATTTCATTCTTATTTCTACTTCCCCATTGAAAATGTCTTTCGAGGATGTACCGCAAAAGAATGAAGTCTCCAGGAAAATTGAGGACGTCACTGAGATGTGCCCCGTTGAGCCAACAGTGGCAGGCCCGACTCAAGTAGGCAACAACTCTTCTACGCCCAAGCCACCACAAGATATCCTTGCGTTCTTAGTAGAGCCAGGAAAAACTCCTGAAGAAGAAGCACTGAGGATGGCCGCCTGCAAGTTTTTTATGAACTCAGGCAACAATGCCTTCGAGACATTAACTGACTATGTATTCAATAAGGGAGGCAGTGGTCCTCGTCCTTGACCTTTTGTTTTGAACAAAAATAGTAATAAAAGAAACTTTATTTTCATTATGTCTTTCCTCCTTTTTTTTTATACATAGTATTTCCTAAGAAATTTGCCATTGATTGGCATCATGAGCAGATCTCCATTGGGCTTTGATAACCGATAGGCGCCATTGGAAAATACGGACTCAATTACATAAGGGCCTTCCCATTTTGCTTGGAATTTCCCTTTACTTTTATGAGTCATCACCATCGGTCTCCGAACGGCTAATACAAGTTCGCCAACTTTGAATACCCTCTCTTTAACTTTACGATTGAAAGTTCGAGATATGCGGGCTTGATATAGTTCAATGTGCTGTTGTGCTTGAAGACGCTTCTCATCCAATCCTTCAAGTTCTTGGAGTCGTAAGCGATCATTATTCTCTGTAGTTAGCTCATTAGCAATGACTATTCGTAGAGATGGGATCTGGATTTCCAATGGGAGGACAGCTTCACATCCATAAACCAATGAGAATGGTGTAAAACCAGTAGGAGTCCGAACTGTTGTTCGATAAGCCCATAAACACTCTCCAAGTTTCTCAAGTTTCTCATTCCAATCACGTTTATTAGAAGAGACAAACTTTTTGAGAAGTTTAATGATCGTCTTATTGAAAGCTTCGGCTAAACCATTAGCAGCTGGATTATAAGCCGTAGAAGTCAAATTCTGAATTCGATTCTTGTCACAGAATTGATAAAATGCCTGACTGGCAAATTGTGGACCATTGTCATGAATTATCCGTCGAGAAATCCCGAAGCGATAAATGACATGGTGCTTGATGAAGCTGATCACATTAGATGTTTTCACTTCCGCAAAGGGAACTGCTTCTGCCCACTTAGAAAATAATCTGTTATAGCTAATATGAACCGATGTCCTTTAACAGAAGGAGGATTAATAGGACCAATGACATCCATACCCCAAGCTTCGAAGGGCCAAGAGGCTGCTGTAGGATGTAGAAATTCAGATGGTTGATGAATAAAATCAGCATGAATCTGACATGCTTTACATCTTCTGGCATAGTCTACAGCATCTGCTATCATAGAAGGTCAATAATACCCCATTCTTCGAATGCTGTCTTATAATTTAGGACCCGGTTGATGAGCACCACAAATACCATCATGAGCTTCTCGCAGTGTTTGTTTAGCTTCACTTTCTGAGTGACAACGCAACAAGAGTCCATCATAGGAACGGCGGTATAGCATATGTAAAGACGAATCATAATAAAACCGAAACGATCGTCTTTTGATTGATGCAGCTTCTTTTAGATCTTCAGACAAAATCCCATGAACTGCATAATCAACGAACGGAGTTCTCCAATCCTTATGCTGGGAATTTGACTCTGTAGTATAACTTTGTTCAATGTACAAATTATTCTTGATACAGAACAAGTCTCGATCCAACAAAGTAATTGTATTTTGCCTTCGGATTGGAACAGCTAGGTCTGCAGCTAAATTAGCAAGAGCATCAGCTTCCACATTCTGAGAGCGTGGTACAAACTCAATGAAGAATCCTTTGAATGAAAGGACCAGTTCAACTACCACTTGATGATAAGGAATGAGATCAGGATTTCTGACCTCATAAGTCCCTCTAACTTGATTAACAATCAATTGAGAATCTCCATAAGCTTCTAGGAACTCAATATCCAGTTGTTTTGCTACTTGAAGACCGATCAATAGAGCATTATATTCTGCTACATTGTTGGAGCATGGCTCATTAAGAGAATAGGCACGGTATATGACCATTTTGTCAGGAGAAACCAAGACGATTCCTACCCCAGAGACAATATTGCCTTTAGGTCCTACTCGTGATGCCCCATCAAAATATAATTGCCATATGTCATTCTTCAAAGTCAGGTTACAATCCACGACTTCATCTGGAATGTCCTCATATAATTTTGATATTTCAGGTATAGGGTGAGCAGCTAAGAAATCGGCTAATGCTTGACCCTTTATTGATTTCTGAGGTACATAAACCATGTCATAAGGAGTAAGCAACATCGCCCAGGTGGCCCGCCTGGAATTAAGAATGCTAGGTTTTCTCATTAATACCCGAATAGAATTTATTCTGGAGATGACATGAATAGTCTGTCCTGTCACATAATGTCTTGTCTTTTGGACGACAAAAACCAAAGCTAGACATTCCTTTTCCACAGGAGTATATCTGTGTTCAGCTCCGACCATCATTCTGCTCAGATAATATATTGCTTGCTCATGACCCATATCACTTTTCTGTGCATGAAGAGCGCCAAGTGAATGATCCAAGGCTCGAACATATAGCAAAAATGGCCTTCCTACTACCGGATGGTACCAGAACAGGTAGGTTTGTAAGGTATTGCTTAATGTCATTGAAGGCTTTCTGACACGCTTCATCCCAAACAAAAGATACGCCTTTCTTTAATAGACGAGAGAAAGGTTGACATCTCCCAGAAAGATTAGATATAAATCTTCTAATATAAGCAATACGACCCTGAAAGCCACGGAGTTCTTTCAGATTACGAGGAGGATGCATTTCAAGAATTGCTTTAATCTTATCAGGATCGACGTGGATACCCTGAGAAGTAATGACAAATCCTAAAAATTTGCCACTGGAAACCCCTAAGAAAGACTTAGTAGGGTTCATTTTCAATTGATGCTGGCACATCAACTCAAATACTGTCCTCAAGTCCTGAATGTGATCATCCTTTGATCGACTTTTAACAGCAATGTTATCTACATAGCATTCAGCTATCTTCCGTAGATGTTCTTGAAAGATGTTGCTCATAGCCCGTTGATATGTGGCACCGGCATTTTTAAGACCAAACGGCATAACCGTATAGCAGTAGACCCCAAGGGGTGTATGAAAAGCGGTATGTTTCTCATCTTCAGGATGCATCTTGATCTGATTGTACCCTGAGAATCCGTCCATGAAAGACATGCGTTCAAAACCACATGTATTGTCTATCATGACATCAGTAATTGGAAGTGGAAATTTGTCCTTTGGACAAGCTGCATTAAGATCTCGATAATCTATACAAACTCGGACTTTTCCGTTCTTCTTCATGACAGGAACAATATTGGCAACCCAATCTGGGTGTTGCTCTTCACGAACAAATCCACATGTGATCAACTTTTTGACTTCTGCTTCAATTGCATCCATCATATCTGGTCTAAAGTGCCGTTGCTGTTGTTTTACAGGCTTGATGTTAGGTAAAATATTGAGTTTATGAGTAGCAACTTTAGGATCTATGCCTGGCATATCCTCATAACTCTATGCAAAAATGTTAATATATTCTTTGATAAGTTTTGTCAACTGTTCCTTTTCATCTTCAGAAAGATTCTTACTGATGAATATTGGTTTGGACGTAGTTCCATCTCCAACATCAATCTGGATAACCTCATCCTCTGTAGGTGGCTGTCGCTGTTCAAAACGGAGTTCCCACTGAGTATCCATCTGTTGAGCCCAAGGATCATTCTCAAATAGTTCAGATTCATCATCAGTTTGAACCATATTGACTGAAAATACTTGTCCAGATTCATCATATGAGGAACGAGACATATCAGTTTCAATGAATTGGACTTCTTCTGAATCCGATGATTGCGAAGAGCTAGAAGAGAATTCTTCTTGTATATCGTCATAAAACATGTGGGACGGATCATATTCCAACCCATGATGAGTCTTTTGGTAAAACGGATCACCACGTAATGGTAGTCGTCTACCCTTGCCTTGATTGAGACTTTGCATAGTCTTCAAATCATATCCCATGTTCTGGATAATCTTGATAGATTGTTGACTATACTTGTCAATTCGGATTCTTCCCTTGTCTTTATCCTTCAGCTCATCTGCCTGAGCAACAGGGATATTTCTAGCCAGGCCAAACACAATTTGGTGCTTGTTTTTCTTATCAGACGGAACCACGAAATAAGATTCTTCGTGACGTCTAAAAGTTACGCAAGCTTGTGATAAAGCGGCCACATGTAGAAGATAAGGAGAAGATGTTAGGAACCTTTGAGCATAAGGTCCAACATCTACATGAGGAGGGAAAGAATTTTCCTTATGATCGATGTATAAAGTTTCTTCTGGCTCAATGTCGTCTTTATATTGATGACTTTGATTATCAGAAGATAAAGTCATTCTTTCGATAAACTTGACAGCCATATACTCGAAAAGGAAATCTTCATTGATATCAAAAGTATAGAATGATCAATATTTACATCATTTACAATTTGACTGCTACGCTTCGGATTAATCATCAGTGGACCATTATCTGTCTTCTGCGTAGTTTTGCCAAGATTGACAATCAATGGAGGTTCTGAATCATTGTACAAGAAGTACGCCCTTTGACCTTGATCATAAAAGGTTGAACTTGGCTCTTAGCAGGAATATTTGTTGATTCCTCAGATGAAATTTGAGTTCTTCCTTTAACCTTGATTATCAGAGGTTGATCATTGACAGATTGGGATTGGATTCGTCCCTTGACTATGATCTTCAAAGGTTGCTCCTCTGGCGGATCTTCATTAATAGACTGATCCTCAGTAGGTGATTGATCTTCAGCCATGTCTGATATCTTTTCACATACTCTTATTTATAAAGCCTTGAATCAGAAAAATAGGCTTCGACACCCTTGAAAGGATTGATATCAGCAAACTCAGTCTTCACAACTCCCTGGGAATCTATATACTTGAAGCATTGGTGGAGAGTTGAAGGTACATATTGTGCTCATGAATCCACGGTCTCCCCAGAAGGATATTGTAGGATACGTCCGAGTTGATAACATAGAAAGTTACCATGGTTCGAAGATCACCAATCTGAATCTGCAGACGAATCTTCCCCAATGGTTTGCTCTTGCCAGAGTTGAAACCGACTATCGTAGTACTAGTGTAAGTCAAATCACTAGTAGGAATCCTCAGGGGTCTTAGCATACTCTGAAGAATTATGCTAATTGAGGACCCGGGGTCAATGTAAATCCTGTCAATTTCAGTGGATCCAATATACCCAGTGTAGCACAAAGGTCTGTCATGCTTGTTATGCTTCAACACATATCTTCTTGTGTAAAGGTGATGTTGGGAATTGCTTCCATCACACTATGACATTGTGGATATGACACTTATTATCAGGAGTCTTGAGTTGAGCCAAGCATGAATCTGCTTGAAGTAAAGCTTCACTCAAAGTCTCTCGCTTTCTCTGGAAAGGTGAAGCAACTCAAATATAGATAGTCTAGCCGGAGTATTGGCCAACTGAGCCAGAATATCAAACTTGTAAGGTTTCATCACCACCCCCTGACTGGAAGCAGACTTCAATGGGACGTCGAAACGTACTGCTTTCTGTTTCCCCTTTTCAACCACAGAAGGTTTAGCCGAAACAGGAGAAGGTTGAGTTGGTAGTGTTTCCACTACGTCTTCTGCTTCTTTAGAAGATCCTTCATAATCTTTGTGGTACTCTTTCCCAGATCTTGTACCAGCAAAAGTTTCTTCCTCAGACTCAGGAGAAGGAAGTACCATATTACAGGATTTTGTCTTCCCTCTTTAGCCTTCTTCTTGTGTGGATTGTTACGAGAAACTTCAGAACCCAATCCAACAGTGGAATTTTGATTTTGAATCTGTAAAGGAAGTCGTATTCCTTTATCATAATTCAAACCTTCTGCCTTTTGAAAGTCATAACCCATCTTCTTCATGAGATGAACAGATTGCTGACTATACAAGTGAGTGGGTAGCAGACTTTTGACAGGTGTTTCAACAGAGGAAGAGGAAGAAGCAAGACCTTCTGTAACCTCAGGAGAATGAAGAATAGATGTCTCTGTAGTTACGAGAGGAGAAGGATTCGGGATACGAGAAAAAATCCCTGTCGGAGCTTTTTATAAGCAGCAAAGACTTGTTGTACCCGATATAAAGGAATACTGTTCATGGCTAACCACTGCTGATGAGTAAGCTTGAGCTTGGTAGGAGGAGGTAGACTTGGAGGACAGATGTTCAGTCCTTTCAGTCTATCTTCTAAAGGAAGGCCATCCCATAGATGATCCAAGTCATCAGGATCTGGAATAACATGAGAAATCATGTTACAGGTTTTGACTTTTTTACCCTTCTTGGATTTTGAAGTTTTATCTTCATTTTCCAACTCAGGCACTAAGTCAGGATGTACCCACATGATTTCACCATTCTTTAGTGTGAGCGGCAGTAATCCTGCATTTTTTCTCTGGCAGGCGGGATATTCACGATCATCGTCGCCTTCGAAATTGGGATAATTCCATCTGGGACTTGCCGTGGAGGAAAATCTCCGAACTGAAGAGAAACCATATTGGTTGTAACCGTATGGTCATCATTAGTTAAGGCGATAGCACCGCCATTTATCAGCTCCTAGATTTTCTTCTTCAGGACATAGCAAGCACTGGTAGGATGATTAATGTATCTATGATAGATACAATATTTGGGATTGTCAGTCAGATTCACCTCATTAGACCTCTTTGGCTCCGGAATCTGAAGTTTACCACTCTTCACCAGACATTAAAATATTCCTGGGATATCACTTTCGTCAAAAGAGTATTCTTCCATTGGCCTGGAAGATTCTTGATTGTTTGACGTCGTTTTGTTTTTGGAAAGATTGACCATAAGAGTATCTTTTCCTTTCACATTACGATTGCCAGGATTATTACTAGGATTACTTTTTTTCCCTTATTCTGAAGCGAAAATCATCCCATGCTCTCGAGCCAACCTACCATTGGTCTCGGCAGAAACTGCTGCTATGATAACGAAGCCCAATCTGAGAATTGGGAACCCGTGAAAACAACGATGGATGGTCGCAGATTCATCTTGCATGTATCAATCAACGCTGAATCTGGCATACCAGGAGGCATCTTTAAAGTAGCCTGTCGGAAACGTTCGATGAACGTCCGAGTATCTTCTTTCTCCTTTTGTTTGATTTCTATCAAAGAAGACATGTTCATGTCCATACCTCCTTCATAGAAACGGGAGATAAACATTGCCTTGAATTCGTCAAAAGACGAAATAGAATTATCGGTAAACTACGATACCAGTCGTAAGCTGAACCCGTCAGGCACCCGATGAACACTCGAGTGAGAAGAGCATCATGTTCTGCAAGTGTACAGTCATAATATAAGTAATTGATATATTGACTGGGAGATGCTTTTCCATCGAACAAAACCATAGATTGTGGCTGAATTCGGGTGGAAGGGTACATCATTCCAATGAGGGGGATAAGGTTGCTTGATCCCTAACCTCTGGAGCTGATCTTTGGCCTCAAAAACTTCAAACTGTGC